>PVJA010011309.1:0-55000 GCA_004027025.1 Myocastor coypus
AAAAAAAAAAAAAAAAAAAAAAAAAAAAAAAAAATTCTAGGGCTAGGCCCAGCAGGATGGCTCAGTGGTCTAAAGTGCCTGTTTAGGAAAGCTTAGGCGGCTGCAGGGACCACAGTTCAATCCCCAGCACCACATGCTTTGCCAGCCCTGCCCTCAGGGCAGGCTGAGCTGGCCATAAAAATAAATAAACAAACAAACAAAAGTTCTGAAACAAGAAAAAAAATAAAATAAAATAAATTCTTTTAAAAAATTTAAAAAATATTATAGGGCTAGAAATCTCTTTGTAATCCCTACTTGAGGAAAAATGCTGGCGTTTACCATTCTTTATTTTCCAAATATTAAAGTAATAGAACTATGTAATACTTGACTGAGCTTTTACACCCAAAAAAGTATTGTTTCAAACCCATGAAAAACTATTCACCATGGGCTTTCCCATGAAGTGATAAAAATTATGCATTTTGAGGCCATGCAAAGACATAAACTCTGACTTCAGTAACAACTGAATGCCACTACCATCTGTCACTTTCTGAATGGGATACAGGAAACAAGGTGATAGACTACTTTTTTCTGGGTAAGTATCCATGTTGCATCGTCATAGCTGGGATTCATTTGCACCTTCAGAAGAAACTGCCACAAAGGGAAACAAAAACATTCAAGTGATGTATGAATTATGAAAAAGCTCTTTAAACTGTTACAAAAATAGGAGCAAGCCTCTGGAATGCAGGATGTTTAGATACTTAAAAGATGTATTTCCAGACATGAATTTTTGTCATAATTGACATCAAAGAGGACATTTGCACAATTTGAAGAATAAAATGTAGTACAATTAAAAAGTGTGTGCAGCCCATGGCCTGATCCTAACACAAGATATTAACAAAGCAGGTTTGTGAGGGAGGAGGGAGCCTACATTTTCTGTACTATAATTTCACTGACCCCACTCTTCAAAAATATTTTGAAAGGGGAACTGTTGTTAGCATTTAAAAATCAGTAACTTCCAGGGGGCCTGCAGGTTAGCTCAGCTGTTTAAGCATCTGCTCAGGCACATGCAGTTACCTGCAGGGGACCAGAGTTCCAACAAGCCTTACCTAAGGCAGCCTGAGTCAGTCCAAAAAAAAAAAAAAAAAAAAAAAAAAATTCCAATAAATAAAAAACATCTCAGATGATGTGTTTTAAGTGAATCTACTTAACTTTTCAAAAATGTTTCAAGTCATTCTGTACAATACTTTGATAAAATATTTGTAACATGTAACAAGCAGATTTTATTTTCTTGAAGTATTCTGTTAAAATAACAGAAATAACTAGATTAGTCTCATTTACTTCATAAAACATTTTTTATGTAAAATGTAAAAACTGCTGTACAAACTGGGCACACATGATTCTAATTCTAAGTGTTCAAGAGGCTGATACAGGAGGATTGCAAGTTCCAGGCAGGCCTGGGCAAGTTAGTGAGACAGTGTCTGGAAATAAAAATAAAAAGGGATGGATGGGAATGTAGCTCAGTGGTAGGTTCAGTTTCCTCATTTCACACACACACACTCTCTCTCTCTGACACATGCATACCTGTATTGACAGATGCGCGTGCGCACACATACGCATGCACACACACACACACACACACACACACACAGAGCTGCTCAAGGGCTGGGGATGCAGCTCTGTGGTATATATCTTGGCTAGTATGCCAAGAGGCTCTGGGTTCAATCTTTAGTACTGCAAAGAACAAGAGAGGTAGAGAGCTAGGGTGCAAGTGAGCCACACAAATACCTATCATTTACAAGTAACTGAAGAGAAAATAATTTTAATCTGTAAATTATCATACTGAAGGCAAAAGCCACTTGAAAATAAGAAATTGCCACCAAAAAATAACATGGGCCAAACACTTTTCAAAAAAGTCGATGGCTTTATTTATACATATTATAAAATTGTACCTATTTCTCAACCATTTCAGCATTTAATCATTTAGGTGAAATTGTCATGCTGTGTGTGTGTGTGTGTGTGTGTGTGTGTGTGTTTAATCTCAGCTCTTTTAAACAAAGAGCCTAAAATTTTCTAAGAAAGGTTATTTCACTTTTCTTGAAGCAAAATTTTTTTTGTTTTTTACAACTGTCCCAAAATACAATCCTGGAAACAAAGACTAGCTACTCTTTCCACGTATTTTCCAAACCCTGAACGTGGAACTTTATAAAAACAATAACCCAGAAGACTAATGTATAAAGTGGGGGAGGGGGACTTGGTCACTTTTGTCGAGAAAATAAAGCAGAAATCTGATGAGATCATAAAGCCACGAAGCTTCCTGTTGGTGGCTGAGGATGAAGTCATTAACAACCCAGGATTCCCTAGTCCTTGTAATCAGAAGCTGCACCTACCAGATTCAGTATTGTTCAAGAGAGGTGGCTTTAAAACAGCCGGCTCCCAAATTCTCCACGCCAGACCACGCCTTCCAGTTATTCAAGTAGACCGTTTCAAAGTGTGGCACTACCACCCATTTCCCGCGAGCTTACATATCGAGCAGGAGTCAATGCTTCAGGCTCCTTTGGTCATGCTAAAGGGAAGATGATCCGAACCCCGCACTACATACTGAAGGCGAGACAGAAAAGCATGCTTTGGTCTTCAATCTTTTCGGCCTTCACGGACCACCAGCCCCCCCATTTCTTCCCAACTCTCGGTCATCCCCAAGGCACAGAAGACGAAGAGAGATTTTTTACTTCCTGCTGTTGTTAAAAGAAGAGGGAACCCAAGAGCAACTTTGAACGCGTGCAACAGAAACCGCTTCATCTTGGCCACCCCTGCAAACACATGTCACCCAGCCCGTGCTCGAGTTAGAGCCTCGCGAGGCCCCCTGCCCGGCCCCGCACTCTGGGGTTCTCCCATAGCCCAGCCCTCCTGGATCGCCTAGTGTCAGAAACGTGGCCCCGTGCCCCTTCCTGTCCCACCCCCTCCCGCCACCAAGACCACATTGCGGGCCACCCAGGTTCCCATACAATGGAATGTCACTGCCCCGCACTCCCCAGCGCCCTCCTTACTCACCCCCATCCCCGCGCCAGTCCTAGGTCTCCCTGATGCCGAGTTCAGTTTCCAGCTCAAACTTCACCAAGCGAGTTCAAAACCAAGCCCCTTGACTCCAGCCCTGTCGTCCCCCAGCCGCGGTTCGGCACCAGCCCCGGTGCCCCCACCCAGCCGGGATCCCCTCCAGGAGTCGCTAGCCGTGTCCACGAGCAGGGCTCGTGGACTCCTCCCGGCTGCACCCGTGCGAAGGCCCCAAATGCATCGCTGGCCTTCCTCGGCCCACCGCGACCCAGCCGGCCACCCTCCCTACCTGGCCTTAAGGCTGGGGCTGCTGCGGCGGGGGCTGGAGGCGGCGGCCGGAGCTCCGGCTTCGTAGGCCCAGGCTGGGGTCGGGGGCTGCACCGAGGCGCTGGAGGCTGCGGCGGGGGCCGCGGGCGGAGGGTCTGCGAAGTCGGAGGTCGCGTAGCTCCTGTCCATCGCGGGGGCGCAGGAGGCGGGCGGCGGGCGGCAGCGGGGGCTCCGCTAGGGCCGGGTGTGAGGGGGGCGGGCGGGGAGGGGAGGAGGGGCGGGGGAGGAAGAGGAGGCGGCGGCGGCGCAGGGAGCTGCCCCCTCACATGGCCCTGAGGGGAGGCGGCGAAGGGCGTGCGGGCGACTCGGGGCCGCAGGAGCCCCGGCTGCGGCAGCCGACGAGGGCCCCAGGTGGGATCAGGGAAGCAGCTGCACCCTGAGCCGAGACTCGCGGCGGCGACGGCGGCGGCGGCGGCGGCGGCCGCTTGGCCCCATGTTGGTGGATTTCCCAGGATGCACCTCCGCCCCCGCCCCGCCTCCAGTCTGCGCCCCGCGCTCGCCTCTCGCCTGGCGGGCCGGGCTGGGCGGGCAGCGCGGCTTCCTCAGCCGCCGGCCACCTCGGGGAGCAGAGGTGGTGTGGCGGCGGAGGCCAGAGGCCTGCGGGGTTGGCGCGGGCTCAGCGGCCCGCGCCCGCCACGCTGGGCCCGCGCGCGGCCTCGCGAGGCCGGCCTCCGAGTCTCCGCGGGTGCGTCCGTCCGTGCGCGCCCGCCCGCCTCGCGTGGGAAGGGGCTGCGCTGCACGGTCGCGGCGCGCGGGGGGAAGGGGCGACGAGGGGAAAGCGGCGTGGGGTGCTGCGGAGGGGGCGCTTGTCGGCGCTCTGCTTGGGTTTCAGGACTTGACCCTTCAGGTTCTTTTTGAGGGACTCAATTCCCCAATGGGAACTTCTTTCATTGCTCTTCCAAACTGAAAAACAGCTGAACGGACTATTTTACAGTTTTGTTTACTCCCTTCCTGCCCCGAGCTTGCTGGGCTAAAGGACCCTTTTTTTCCGGCTGCTAGGGGAGATTTATATTCAAAGAGATTCAAATTCAAACGTATTTTTCCAGTCCTTGCTGAAAGGGCCTTTCCCTAGAGCTCTTATTAACTGTCCCCACCCCCACCTTGGGGATTTTCTCACTCTGGATTTCAGAATCTTCTATCCCAAGATAAATACTGCCTCTTTATTGATTAATTCAACTACCATCTGGATGACTTTAATTACAATAAATTTAAACTCACTAAGCATTTTGCATTGCGGTTTTTTGCTTGAGATTTGAAACCTCAGCGGGACTACACCCAGACACTTCCTATCTGACTTCCAAGCTGTTTGGTATGGGATGATTTAATGACTGAAGCTCTTCTGTTGTGTGTCACAGAGTTGTGTTTCTTCGGAGTAGTGCAATTAAGGTATCCTACAAATCGTTTGGCACGTAAGCCCATGAATTGAAAGTTAAAATAACAGAAAAGCTTAAGTTTAATGACCACCTCCCTTTAAAAATCAATATTGGTTTAACACCTATTATGTGCTTAACGCAGAAATCTCTCAAGATAAACCTAACATAAAGGTTTAAGTAAATCAGGCAAGCATAGTGTAAGACTTAATAAACTGGATACACTAATGACCATTTAAGAAGGAAATTAAACTTAAGCATTACAGTACCTGGCAATAGCTATTCAGGCTAAGGTTAATTTTGTTCTGGAAAGATTCTGTTTTCCTCCTGGTGCCTACATCCTTTTGTCTCTCTCTCTCTCTCTCTCTCTCTCTCTCTCTCTCTCTCTCTCTCTCTCTCTCTCTCTCTTTGTAAGCCTCTCTGCACCTGTGATGCTTGGCGCCTGCTTTCCCAGTGGGGAAGCAAACTAAGTAGTCGTTATTTACAAATGAATTCAAACGTGTGGACGTCGATGACCTTGCCAATTTTATGCTAACTACAGTATGCATTTACTAAGAATATCTTTGAAAAGTTTTTTTCTTGAGGAAAGAGTTTACCAAATCTGAGATCCTGTAGAGAAATAGCATAAATCTTCTTTACAACATTGACTCTTCCTATATTAGGAGTCTGGAATCTTAAGTTTTCACAACAAAGCTACTTATAAGTACTTTTCTGAGCACTGAAGTGTTGTTTCTACGGAAAGTAGGAGGTGAAGTACCCTGCAATAAATGTTTAATAGCTCTGAGTTTGAGATACCCACAATTAATACTCAAAGTGAGTGATGCAGGAACACCACACAAGTGGTAATAAAACCTTTATGGTCCCTCACACCATTATGTAGTTTTTTGTTTTTTTTCTTTTTGTCTTTTTTGAGACAGGGTCTCACTATGCAGTTCTGACTGGCCTTGAGCTCACTTTTGTAGCCCAGGCTGGTCCTGAACTTGCACCAGTCCTCCTGCCTCAGCCTCCCGAGTGTTGGGATTACAGGCGTGTGCCACCACGCTCAGCTTCCATTATGTAGTTTGTTTATGCCACATATATCAGAGAAAATATATCGATACAATATTATAGTGGGTAGTATTAAATAATATTGCCAGTCACCATATGTTCCTTTACCCATTAAATGAAATTTCCTTGAAGCAATGAAAGTATACTTCCCCTGAAGCAATGAAAGTATATTCCCAAATGTTTCATATGTCTGAATAATGTTATTACATTTTAAAATTATTGTTTTATGTATTTAGGAGAGGGTCTACAGGGTCTTAACTATGTAGAAACGAACTCATAGTGATCCTCCTATTTTCAGCCTTCCAAGCACTGTGATTACAGGTGTGCACCACCACACCCAGTCTCAGTGCCCTCTCAAAGTGCCCCAGGGGAGGGGCTGTGAAATATTTTAGTGGACAAATCAGTATTTCACACATTGATGGGGTATGATGTGATGTTTTACACATTAGATAATTAAATCTTTTAAAATTCTATGGTCATGACTGGGGTGTAGCTCAGTGGTAAAATGCTTGCCTAACTAACTGTGCAAGGCCTTGTGTTCAATCCTCTTCCCTGCGGAAAAAAAAAAAAAAAAGAAAAAAGAAAGGGTGCAGTCTGATCCCCAGCATCTCAAAAACAAAATTTGCACAATCCATGTGCAGTTAGTTGCTCATTCTGAAGAATGTCTTCTGTCCTAGGAAAGTCATTGCCAATTTTACACACCTTTCATGATCTCTCAAATCGTTCCCAACCAAGCTGCTCCAAAAGTCTGATCTAGGCAGTTTCAAAAGTTTATAATGAACATTGTTGTTCTTGTTTTAAATAAGAACATATGTTCCCTTCTTTGCCTGTAAAGGAAACAATGTATCTTCCAGTACATTTCCCAAACTCTCCCAAAATCATCTTGCTTCTTTTTCTTTTGCCCTGTGGTGTTTAATTATATTTTCTACTATAATTAACAGTATTATTTTGCATTTTAATTAGCTGTCTTTTTTTTTTAGTTGAATTTTTTAAACTTTATTTATGTTATGATCAGCTCAGCCTGCCCTGGGGGTGGGACTGGCACAATATGTGGTACCTGGGATTGAACCCCAGCCCCTGCGGTTGCCTAAGCTTGCCTAAGCTGGTGCTTTAGACCACTGAACTATGTGGCCCACCCTTAGTTGTCTCTTTTTCCTCCACAGATCATAGGTTCCACAAAGGCAGGGGTTGCATTTAGTTTGTCTGTGTAGTTCCATCATTGAGAATTGTATCTCTGGCCATTGCATATTAGGCCCTTTATATATATTTGTTCAATCAATAAAAGATAGGTAGGGCCCGGCAGGATGGCTCAGTGGTCTAAAGCGCGTGCTTAGGAAAGCTTAGGCAGCTGCAGGGACCGCAGTTCGATCCCCTGCACCACATGCTGCGCTAGCCCTGCCCTCAGGGCAGGCTGAGCTGGCCATAAAAATAAATAAATAAATAAATAAATAAGCAAATGAAAGTTCTGAAACAAGAAAAAAAAAATAAAATAAAAATTATTTAAAGTAAAATAAAAGATAGCTATTTTGAAAAGACTTACTTGATCCAGGGACAGCAAGGCACACCTGTAATTTCTGTACTCTGGAAACTGAGGCAGGAAGATTACAAATTCAAGCCAGCCCATATGTTTAAGAGACTTAACAAAACCCTGTCTCAAAATAAAAATGAATTTATAAACATTGATGTCTTGGTTATTTTTTCCTTTCGTTGTTGAGACAAAATACCTGAGACCCAAAATTAAGAAAAGTTAGTAGAGGTTTCAGTCCATACCCAGTGGCTCTAAGGCAGGGCTCCATGGCAAAGGGGCAATACTTCCCAGTAGTGGAAAGAGCAAAAGTAACAAAGCACAAGGGAGAGCAAGCCTCCTTTACTCCCTCACATGGTAAGCAGGCTTCCCCATAGAGGTTGGGTGTGGCACTCACCATCTCTCTGCATTCCTCTTCCAGAGGCTTAGGATATTTACAAAGTGAGAACCTTGGCCCCCTGCTGAGTCACTTACACTTTTAAACTTCTCAATCTGGCTGTCCAGACACATTTTTAAAAACTGGTTTCCAGATTCAAGGGCATGCTTTTGTCACTTCACAACTTGAACATTAGAAGACAGGTTTAGCAATCCTTAAGAACCAGTATTAAGTCTATCAACATTATATTACATTAGAACCATAATATTCCATCCCCGGACTCCCAAAGACTCATGTACATTCTTTTATGCAAAAGACATTTAATCCCTAAGAGTTGCCAAAGTCCTGTTTCAGTATTGCTGAAAAGCCTAAGTCTCCTTGGAGATGTAAGACAAACCCTCAGCTGCAAGCCCCTACACAAATGAAAACAAAGTCAAACACTTCTGACATTCAATAGCACAAGATAAACATTTTCATTCCAAAAGTTACAAATGAGGATACAAAGGATTGGGACCAAAGCAAGTCCAAAATCCAGCAGGTCAAACATTGTCTTAGAGTTTCCCATACAGCATCTAAGGCAATCTGTAAAAAGTTATCTGCTCCAAAGGGCTTATATGACTCCATCCCTGAATCACTTCCAGTGGCTGTGGCTCCACAGCTTCTCTCTTGGGCTGGCTTTGTTCCCTCCTTGCAGATTTTCTTGGATGAAGCACTTCCCTGGTTTTCCAAACTTCCAAGGTCTCCACAGTAGTTTTGGCTTCACTCTCACAGTTTTACAAACTGCCCTCTCAGAGGCACACTGCCTGATCTCCCAGGCCTTCTGAAGTCAGGGTACAAACTTTCTTAACCCACAACTGTTGCATTCTGCATGCACCTAAAACCAGCACCACACGGATAATGCCAAGGTCTGCTGCTCCCAGGAGCGTTAGCCAGGCTTTTGTCTCTCTTGGCTGCAGGAGTTGAATGACTGGATTGCTGGGCAGTGTGAATCCAGGTCTGAACAGAGGGCTCTGTGCTTTCTCCTCAAAGTGACCTCTTTTACTTTTGCAGTTTTCAGGCTGTAAAAGGTGAAGAATTGCTGCTTGTCCTGATGCCCTTGGGCCACCTGTTCTATTCTCCAGTTCCTTCTTAGCAGTGGGAATCTCTGCAGTACATAGCTTTACTGGAGCTTCCTTTCTAGCCAAACTCATGTTTTGAGTCATCCTATTTGGGCTCTTTGCTCTCAATTTGTAACATAAATCTGGCTAAAAGCTCCCCACAATAGCCATGCCACAGCCTCAACATTCAACTGTCTTTATTTATTTATTTATTTATTTATTTATATTATGGCCGGCTCAGCCTGCCCTGGGGGTGTGGCTGGCGCAGTACATGGTGCTGGGGATCGAACTGTGGTCCCTGAGGTTGCCTAAGTTTGCCTAAGCAGGTGCTTTAGATGGCTGAGCTGTCTTGCCATCCCCTCAACTGTCTTTAAATTGCTTCTGTCAGATAAATTAGTTCACTGTCCTTAATGTCACTTGCACATGAAATCTCTGGACCCAAGCAAAATGCAGAGCCAAACTTTCTGCCAAGCTATAACACACATCATCTGCAGTCCTTCCCAGCAGAAACTTCCCGAGCCTGATCTTTACCAGCAGGAGTTATATCAATTTTCTGGTCTTCTGAGCTCTGACTAGCGTCTCCCAGACAAAACAGCATAAGGCATTTCAGTGCCACTCTTTCAGGTGACATCTCTGAACCTTTGCACATTTTTTCTTTTTAAAGATTTTTTATTTATTTCTCTTAAACCTCATTTATTTGTTTGTGTTATGGCTGGCTCAGCCTGCCCTGGGGTGGGGGTGCGCAGCATGTGGTGCCAGGGATCAAGGAGAGGTCGCAGCACTTGCCTTAAGTTTCCTCTGCAGACGCTTTAGACCACTGAGCCATCTCGCTGGCCCCACATATTTTCTATAAGCCAATCCCAATGGGCTCTTGAGCCACATGGACAGGTATAGTTACAGCAATGACCCCACTTCTCTGGTTCCAAAATTCTGTGTTGCTTGCTTTTCT
This sequence comes from Myocastor coypus, assembly GCA_004027025.1. NCBI lineage: Eukaryota > Metazoa > Chordata > Mammalia > Rodentia > Myocastoridae > Myocastor > Myocastor coypus. The sequence goes on from PVJA010011309.1 coordinate 9,719, forward strand.
CTCATTGCTGAAACAAAATACCTGTTGCCCAAAATTAAGGAAGAAAAGGTTTATTGAGCTCACAGTTTGTTCAAGTTTCAGTCCATACTCACCTGGTTCCAAGGCAGAGTGGCACAGCAGAGGGGTAATAGTTCACAGCAGCAGGAGACAGCAAAGCAACAAAGTGAGCGGGAGAACAAGCCTCTTTACCTCCCTTGTGTTGTAAACAGGCTACACCCCACTCTCCTCAGAGCAAGTGTAGCACTCACACAATCTCCCTGCTCTCTTCTTGCACAGGATCTGGACCTTACAAAGCCAGAACCTTGGCCCCCTGCTGAGCTGCTTAAACTACTTTTAAAGAAAATTATTTATTTTTTTTCTTGTTTCAGAACTTCTGTTTATTTATTTACTTATTTTCATGGCCGGCTCAGCCTGCCCTGAGGGCAGGGCTGGCGCAGCATGTGGTGCCAGGGATCAAACCGCTGTCCCTGCAGCTGCCCAAGCTTTCCTAAACAGGCGCTTTAGACCACTGAGCCATCCTGCCAAGCCCTCCATCACTTCTTTAACAATTACTAGCTATGTTTCTTTTATAAGAATTTCTCCTTTCTTGCCATTTATGAATTCATTGTTTGTACCAGGGTGAACTCATCAACTCTTTTCTTTTGTGTGTATACTGGTAATTGAACTCAGGACCTCTTGCTGGCCTTTTTAATTGAAACTGATATCACTTATGATGGGGCCTTTGGGCTACATAACATCAGTTTGATCTCTAGAAGGGCTAGAGAAGTAATATCAGCTCCAAGGGTAGTCAGCTTTACTGTGTGACTGACTCCCAATAAAAACTCTGGACACTAAGGCTTAGATAAGGCTGGTGGCCCTTGATGTGTATTTTCACACAGTATTAATGTTTACCCCCCTCCACTGAAAGAGGACAAGAAGCTAGTGCCTGGTTTCTCTTGTACACTGTATATAGGTGCCTTTATTCACTGTTGATTTTATTTTATTTTTTTCTTTCACTATAACGAGCTGTGACTTCTAAAGTTAAAGGAGGAAAAGTTCATTTGGCTCACGGTCTGTAGAGGTTTCAGTCCATAATTGGCTGACTCCAAGACAGGGTGGCACAGCAGAAGAGCATTGTAGAGCAGAAAAAGTCCATGGCAATGCAGGGCAGGCAGAAAGCAGATAGCAGCATGGCAGCAAAAAACAAGTGACAAATCTTTCTGTCCCTCAAGCCCAGGACAATCCTAGCTCACTTCACTCACAAAGTCCTAACCGAAGACCCTAATGTATATGTCTGCCTGCAGTCTGCCTTTTTGGACACCATTGGAGCTCTTTGGAATGTAGGGAGTTTGTACTACTTCATCCAGTATGAGTACCCTAGATAAGATAATGGGGGATAGAAAAAAAGTCATTACTTGGTGTTTTCTGCCTTTTGCCTTCTGCCTGCCATGAGCTATTTCTCCTCTGCGATGCCCTTCTACCATGCCACTCTGCCTTAAAGCCAGCTGATTATGGACAGAAACCTCTACCGACTGTGAGCGCAATGCCCTCTAACTTTGGATTTCAGGTATTTTGTGTCTGCAACAAGAAAAATAACCAAGACACCAATTTACAGCTGTCCAGTCGGACATTCCAAAGGCCTAAACTGGCGACTAAAGCTAGAAGTGGGAAGAGGGCAGTCTTGTGAAACCAAGCCCTTCCAGGATCTGATGTTGTCTACACTCTGACTTGGAGAGCTGAATTGGAGGACACCCACCTGGTGTCAGCTGCCACTGCTGCTTCATGGCTAGTGTGGTAGGTGGGAAAAAACACCCACACATCTGGTGCCTGAGGAGTATTGTGAGAGCAGAGTGCAAGTTTGTTTTTTCTACTATCAGATTCAGTTTTATCATATGGGATTTCTCAGTTCCCTAAGCTCCAGAAAGGTCAGTTTAAACATCCTGTGGAAGCCCAAAAATCTCTGCCAAATATCTCCAAACACTGAGGAAGTTTATAGTCTTTTTCTAAACTTGTCGTCAGGTTTCTGCCCCTGTGGGTGCTTTCTCTGTTCAAGGGGGAACCTGGAATTCAGCCCCTTCATGGGGTTCCTGATTCCTTTCTTTCTTTTCTTTTTTAAGAATTTTTTATTTTATTTTGTTTTTTTCTTGTTTCAGAACCTTTGTTTGTTTTTTCACTCATTTTTATGGCCAGCTCAGCCGGCCCTGAGGGCAGTGCTGGCGCAGCATGTAGTGCCGGGGATTGAAGCACGGTACCTGAAGCCACCCAAGCTTTCCCAAGCAGGCACTTTAGACCACTGAGCCATCCTGCTGGGCCCTGATTCCTTTCTTTTTAAAATTTTTTTTATAACTTACTTACTTGGTACAGGGTCTTGCTACACAGCTTGGACTTGTACTGATCCTCCTGTCTCAGCCTCTCCAGTGCAGACATGCACCACCACACCCAGCTTGGGTGGCAGGCTCAGCACAGGGATGGCATGGCATGTTGTACAAGAGATTGAACTCGGGTCCTTGTGCTTACCAGGCAGGCACTCGGACTGCTGAGCTATCTCCCCAGACCACTTTATTTCTCCTAAGTCCATTCATATAAAACATTTATGAAAGTAACAGAGTAAGCATTGGGCCATTCATTTCATCAATTTTAATTTATTAGAATGTCAGCCTATTGGCCCCTGAACAACAGGGATTTGAATTGTGGAGATCCATAGCCATGCAGATTTTTTTATTTTTTATTTTGGGGGATTTGTGTCAATGGAGGGGCCAGGGAGATAGCTCAGTAGAATAAACACCTGCCTGGCAAGTGCAAGGGCCTGAGATCAATCCCCAGTGTGTCAATGGAAAAAGCACGCATAAATCTTATAACCTAGAATGTTGAATAGATAAAGAAAAACTTAACTATGTCATGAGTATATAAAATCTATAGATAATAGCTTATCATTTGCTGTTATAAAACACCATATCCCCAAATTTAAAAGCTAAAATTTATCAAAATTTATACACACACACTTTATATCCTTCCACTCACAGTAGAAAGAGTACAATTGAAGGTAATGATGTGGGTGGGAATGTATCTCAGTTCTAGAGTATACCTGTGTATATGCGAGGCTTTGGGTTCAAACCCCATCAACCAGAAAAAAAATGTAAAGAAAAGGACAAAAATCTATAAGCATATTTTTTTATTGATCTGTACCCCTTATCTTATTCCAGGGTGAACTTTATCCAGGACACTTATTTCAGATTTTTTTTTTTTTTTTTCAGAACCGGAGATTGAACTCAGGTCCTAGAGCTTGCCAGGCAAGCACTTATTTTACTGAGCTATTTCCTTAGCCCCTAAGAATTCTTTTTCTTTTCCTGTTTGCTTATTTGTTTGTGATACAGGGTCTCATTGTGTAGTGCAGGGTGGCCAGGGTATTATTTTCCTATCTCTGAAGTGATAGGCATATATACCACTGTGTCCAGTGACTCCACTTATTTTTCTTTCTCTTTTTTTTCTACTTATTTTTTCTGTTGCTCATTATAATGTGGCTGCTTGCTCACTCTGTGTATGTGTGTGTGTGTGTGTGCATGTGTGTGTGTGTGCATGTGTGTGTGTGTGTGTGTGGCTTTGTGCGTGTTAAGCAAGTGCTCAACCCCTACCCTTGCTCACAAGTTTTTTTTTTGCCTTTTTGAGACAGGGTCTTGCTATGCAGTTGAGGCTGGCCTTGAGCTCACTTTTGTAGCCCAGGCTGGTCTCGATCTCGCACCAATCCTCCGGCCTCAGCCTCCCGAATGCTGGGATTATAGGCGTGAGCCACCACGCCCGGCTACTCACAAGTTTTAAAATACTCAGAGGGAACATTGTGTAATACATGTTTTAGCTGACTTCTCCAGGGCCTGCATCCTTCTCTGCTCAATCCCGGGACAATCATAACTCACTTCTCTCACAAGGTCCTATCCAAATATCCTAATAGATATGTCTGTCTGTAGTCTACCTTTTTGAACACGACTGGAACTCTTTGGAATGTAGCAAATTTGCGCCACTTCACCAGGAGCTGCTGTGAGTTCTCAGCTTTCAAGTGTGCATTTCTAGAAGGTATTCTGTGCTCTCTGCAGTGGTTCTTTGGAAAGGAAATCCCATTGCTTGTAACAGCAACTTCAGTAATATAACTCTAGTCCTCTGTCCATCTCTGCTCTGTTATTCTTTTTTTTTGTACTGGGAATTGAACTCACAACCACAATTTGCCAGGTAGGAATTGTGTCACTGAGCTATCTCCCCAGCCCTGTTCTGTTATTCTTACTTCTGCCCACATAAACTGAGATAAGAGGCAGCTCTTTATCTTGGGCTCTGTGTTTTGAAAAACATGGCTTATGTTATTGATATTTAATTTTGTAATTTAGCTCTTCGTGTGTGCCTTTTCATAAGTGGTTTGGTTTCTAGTCTAAGCACTTAGTGAGCTTTCTGCTGTCAACTATAGGTTGGTTAACAGGACAAGGCAGAGCCAAGGAAAGTTGCTGAAAGTGCTGAAACCTACATCCTGAAAGAATATTCAGTATTTTTTTTTTTTTTTCTAAACAATTCCGAACAATCCCAAAGAAAACTTATTATTACAGGGGAGCATAAATGCCCTGGACTCTTTTTTTTTTTTTTTTTTTTTTTTTAAGTGCAGTCCTGCAAAGCAAAAGCTTACATGTCATCTCGGTATCTGCAAGTGATAAAAGTAGAATCCTAAATTATACTGGCCCTTTCGTTTTCTCGCCACCCTCAGCTCAGGGAGGGCACCTCCTAGAAGCTTAAAGTTCCTCTGAAGGCAGCTTGAGAACCACTGCTCGAGACAAGAATCTAGAGGCCACAGGGAGAGCAAAAAGGGCACAAAAAAGAAAGGATTACAAGTTCAAGGTCACTTTGAGCAATTTAGCCAGACTGTCTCAAAACAAAGAAAAAGGGCTGGGAATATAGCCCAGTAGTAGAGTGCTTGCCAAGTACGCACAAAGCCCTGGGTTCAATCTTCAGCACTGAAAAAAATTTTAAACAAGTTTTTTAAAAAAGAGATTTGAGGGGCCCGGCGGGATGGCTCAGTGGTCTAAAGCACCTGCTTGGGGAAGCTTGGGCGGCTTCAGGGACCATGGTTCAATCCCTGGCACCACATGCTGAGCCAGCCCTGCCCTCGGGGTGGGTAGAGCCGGTCATAAAAATGAGTGAATAAACAAACAAAGGTTCTGAAACAAGAAAAAAAAATTCTTTAAAAAAAAAAAAAAAGAGATTTGATGATAACCAGGAAATGGGAATGTTAACTAGTTAATACATAAAAATATATATATACACATATATCCACACACATCTGTATACATACACATATACATGCATATAAATACACACATATATTCATACAGATATGTACACATCCATATACACGTATACACACGCACATATACACATGCATACACATACACATATACACATGCATGTGTGCACACATACATGCATATATGCATACACATATACAGTATATACACATACACATATGCATACATATATTCACATAGGCACGGATACACATGTACATGTACACGTACATGCATACAGATGCATACATATATACATATGAAGACATATACACACATATGTACCCATACATACATATATGCATACACACATATACATACAAATATACACATATGCATATATGCACAAAACACACATACATGTATATGTGTATACATATACAGATATGCACACACATACATATAAACATACACATGCATATGTACATATACACATATACATACATAATGTATATTATCTCTCTCTCTCTCTCTCTCTCTCTCTCTCTCTCTCTCTCTCTCTCTCATTGTTGCAGTTTCACCGTGCAGCTTGAACTTGTGGCGATGCTCCTGCTTTCAGCTTCTCCATTGCTGGGATTACAGGCATGCATCACTGAGTGCCTGGACTCTGGCCCGCTTGGCCTGTCCTTGGGGTGAGGCTGGTGTGGCATGTGGTATCATGGGTTGAACTGCTGTCCCTGCACTTGCCTAAGTTTGCCTAAGCAGGTGCTTCAGTCTGCCGAGCTATCTTGCCGGCCCATCTAGTTAACTCTTGGTGCTGTCATTTTGTCTACAGATTTCTTACTTCAGTAACACTCTGACATTTCATAACTTAATATTATCTGTCATTGGAAGCTTAAGATGCTTCCTTTTTTTGCTTTATGAACAATATTGCTATAAACACCTTTCTACATACCTCTACTTGCTTTGGTTCTTCAAAATACATTTCTAGGAGCTGGGGAGATAGCTCAACAGCATAAATGCCTATCTGACAGGTGCAATGTCCCAAGTTTGATCTTTGTTACTGCAGGGGAAAATACAAATTCTCACAAAAAACATTTCTAAAGATGTATTTTCTCTGTCATGCACTCTCATTAGCAAACAATAAGATCCTTGTTGTTGCACTTCCTTGCCACCTTTTGGTATCGTCAGTATTTTAAATTTGGACCATTTGGGGCTGGGGAGATAGCTCAGCAGCATCAGAGCCTGCCTTGCAAGTGCAAGGTCCTGAGTTTGATCTTCAGTACAATAAATAAATAAATAAATAAATAAATAAATAAATAAATAAATAAATATCAGGCCATTCTAGTAGGTTTGTAGTGGCATTTGATATTTCTATTGGCAATTTCCTTGTGATCCGTGATATTAAACATCTTTTCTTTTTTTGCTTTTTTTTTTTTTTTTGTTAAAGAATTATTTATTGGGGCCCGGCGGATGGCTCAGTGGTTTAAAGCGCCTGCTTGGGAAAGCTTGGGTGGCTTAAGGGACCGCGGTTCGATCCCAGGCACCACATGCTGCGCCGGCCCTGCCCTTGGGGCGGGCTGAGCCAGCCATGGGAATGAGTGAATAAACAAATAAAGGTTCTGAAACAAGAAAATAAATAAATAAATTAAAAAAAAAAAAAGAATTATTTATTTATTTATTTATTTATTTATTTATTTATTTCTTGTTTCAGAACCTTTATTTGTTTATTCACTCATTTTTATGGCTGGCTCAGCCTGCCCTGATGGCAGGGCTGGCGCAGCATGTGGTGCTGGGGATCAAACCGCAGTCCCTGAAGCCGCCCAAGCTTTCCCAAGCAGGCGCTTTAGACCACTGAGCCATCCCTCCAGGCCCCTTGCTTTTTTTTTTGTCTTTTTGAGACAGGGTCTCACTGTGCAGCTCAGGCTGACTTTGAGCTCACTTTTGTAGCCCAGGCTGGTCTCGAACTCACATTGATCCTCCTGCCTCAGCCTCCCAAGTGCTGGGATTACAGGCATGTGCCACCATGCCTGGCTTCCTAAACATCTTTTCTTATACTCTTTCCCATCTTCTTTGTTTGTTTGTTTATTTTATTTTTTTGCAGGACAGGAGTTCGAACTCACAACCTTGCACTTGCCAGGCAGGCACTTGTGCCACAGAACTATCTCTCTGGCCCCTTCCCATCTTCTTTGGTGTAGTGTCTGGTTGGGTCTTTTGCTTATTTTTATTTTTATTTTTATTTTATTTTATTTTTGTATTTTAGGGAAGGGTCTACCGGGCATTCAGGGTCTCATTACTAGATCAGACTCATAGTGATCTCTCTGTTTTCAGCCTCCCAAGTGCTGGGATTACAGGTGCATGCCACCACACCCAGGCTCAATTGCTATCTCAATGCATCCTGGGGGACTGAACCTCAGCTGCTGCATTTTGCCTAAGCAGGTGCTTTAGTCTGCTGAGCTATCTCACCAGCCCTATTGTTGGGTTTTAAGTGTTTACTTTTTATGTTTTAAATACTGGGGTTTGAATCCAGAGTCTTTGCACTAAGTTACACTCTTAGATCTTTCAATTAGTTACTTTATTACTTAATTAATTAATTTCTGTATGGGGAAATAAACTTAGGACCTTACACTTGCTGGGCAAGTGCTATGCTGCTGAGTTAAATCCCTGACACTGTATTTATTTATTTATTTAATACTGAGAATTGGACTTAGGGATTTTCATTGAATAACTTCTCCATCCTTCATGGCACAAGTGCTTGCCTGACAAGTGCAAGTTCATGAGTTCGAACCCCAGTCCTGAAAAAAAAAAGAAAATTTGAATAATGTCCCCATCGCTTTTCCTCAGCGCTGCCTAAGGAGGTGGCAGCCATCTCCCACTTGGCACCATGGTGGCCCTCAGATGCCTCATGAAGCCCAAGATCATCAAAAAGAGGACCAAGAAGTTGACCTAGCACCAGTCAAACCAATATGTCAAAATTAAGGTCTGCTGCACACAGACTGCTCACAATGTGTCCCCTAAGAACTGCAAGCCATAGTGGAAAGAGCAACCCACCCAGCCATTCGGGTCACCAGTCCCAATGCTGGGCTGCACAGCGAAGAAAATGAGTAGATGGCCTGTGTGCATGTTTATTTGTGCTTCAGTAAAACCACAAAAACTGGAAGAAAAAAAAAAAAAAAAAAAAGAATAATGTCCCCTTTTACCTTTAAAAAAAAAAAAAAAAAACAACAACTTTGAGACAAGATCTCATAAGTTGCTAGTTGCCCAGGTTGGCCTCAAACTTGCAATTCTCCTGTGTCCTATTTCACATTAATTTTTAAAATTTTGGGAGAATCTTGCTAAATTACTCAATTATCTGGGTTAGTCTCTAATTTATCATCCTTCTGCCTCAACCTCCCAGAGTGCTGAGATTAGAAACATTTGCCATCACATATGGTTCCTAAGGTGTCTTTATATATGTTGAATAATTGTCTTTTTTAAAATTATTTTTTCTGTACTTTTTAGAGAATGGTCTACAGGGTATTTAGGGTCTCACTACTAGATGTGACTTATAGTGATCCGCCTGTTCACAGCCTCCCAAGAGCTGCGATTACAGGTGTGTGCCACCAAGCTCAGTCTCAATTGCTGTCTCAGCACACCTGGCAGGGAGTGGGTATCAAACCCCCAATCTCTGAGCTTGCTTGCAGGCACTTTAATCCACTGAGCTATTTGGCCGGCCCATAGTTGTCCTTTATCAGGACTGTTTTTGGCAAATATTTTCTCTCAGTCTGTGGCCTGTTTTATTATTTTCTCAATAAAAGTAACTTTAAAGAGTATAAGTGCTAATTTATGTATAACTTATACAGATAGAAAAAAAAATTTAAGGTGGTCTAAATGCCTTACTAGAAGTATGTGATATTTAATAGTGATTAGGGTTGGAGAGTCTCTGGAGTTTTAGCAAATAGCATTTAATAGTAATCAGGGTGAGGGATATTGCCTAGCATGTACAGGCTCTGGGTTCCTTTCTAAACCCTGCTCCCTACCAAAACAAAACAAAACAAAACAATATTCATTTATTTATGTCTACCTTACTGTATTTCTGTTAAAGTAAAAGTACTATGCTGCTTCTATAATTTAGTATAATATTACTATATATTGATTTTTAAATCATGTACCAATATAAGTCTGGGAAAAAAATTTAGGGTTTTTTGGTTAGTGTATTTGATTGTTACAGGGTCTCATTATGCAGCTCAGACTCGTAGTGATCCTCCTGCTTTCAGCCTCCTTAGTGCTGGGATTATAGGTGTGAGCCACCATGTCTGGACTCTGGCCAGCTGAGTCTGCCCTGAGTACGTGGTGGGTATGGCGCGTGGTGGCAGGGATGGGGTTGAGGTCCCTACACTTGCCTAACCTTACCTAAGTAGGTGCTTTAGTCCACTGAGCTATTTTTCAGACCCTGTTTTTTTTTTTTTTTTTTTTTTTCCTGACACAGGGTCTCACTATGTCAAAAAATCTTGTCCTTAAACTCACAGCCGTCCTCCTGCCTCAAGTCTCTAGTGCTGGCATTACAGGTGTGCACCATCATGCCCACGTAAACTTAGTTTTAGGGAGTAAAATAACACCTTCCCAAGTTTATCTAAATTGTTTAAATAGAATGCTAGCCTCACTAGCTGAAAAGCACAACACTGTTTTGAAAACACGCAATGTGTTGTTCAGATTTAATCCCTATAATCACATATGCTAATATATGCAGAAGAATGTTTAGATGAAATAAGCAATAAATATTTACTTAATATAAAATTTATTTGCATGTATAAAAGGCATATATAATAGGAAACTCACTAAAATACAAAGAAAATTAAATTTCAGAAAAATGCATTAAATTGTTAGGAAAATTATAAGCATCTTAAATAATGGCTCTATTACATTTTTCTTTTTATATTGAAAGTATCACAATCTCAATGCAGGATATTCTACAAATGCCAATGACTTCACAATTCCAAAGATAAATTCTAGATTTATTTAAAGTATAGCATCGGTTTTGCACTAAATGATGGCAGACAAAACAAACTAGGCTGCTGTTAGGCAAGGGTGATGTGGAGGGCCGTTTTACAGGTTCCAAAGCTATTTTTATAGTTTTAGGTTTCTGGCAGTCAGTAGAAATAAATGAATTCATGAACTATTTCTTTTTTTTCTTTTTTTTTTTTTGTCTTTTTGAGACAGGGTCTCGCTGTACAGTTCAGGCTGGCCTTGAGCCCAGGCTGGTCTTGAACTCTCACCGATCCTCCCGCCTCAGCCTCCTGAGTGCTGGGATTACAGGCATGCGCCACCACACCCGGCTCATGAACTATTTCAAATTAGGATTCTGTAAAAGATACACATATTTCTTTCTTTCTTTTTTTTGAAAGGGTCTACAGGGTGTTCAGGGTGTCACTACTAGATTGAACTCATAGTGATCCGCCTGTTTACAGCCTCCCAAGAGCTGGGATTACAGGGGCATGCCACCACACCCAGTCTCAATTGCTGATTCAGCTTGCCCTGGGGGCAGGGCCAACAGGAGCAAACCCCCCCAGCCCCTGTGCTTGCTTGCAGGCACTTTAACCCGCTGAGCTATTTGGCCGGCCCTCTTTTATTTCCATTTGCCTAAATATTTCTCGCATATGTGTGAGAATACATACATATATATGAGAAATGCTTACAAATTTCCAATATGGACTTAGAATTAAGTAATAAGATCCTTAGATTATAAACAGAGGCAGTATAACTCTATAGGTATGAGATGGGATTAGAAAAGTATGTTTGTTTTTCTAAACTTGTCTCTCACCAGGATTGAGAAAGGCATAAATGAAATTTGTTAGATTCTAGTTATGACTTAGTTTGAATAAAGTCAACTCTGTAATGTTTCAAAGAGGGTTAAAGTAAGTGCAAAGTGCATAGTTATTAGGGAACAAATACTTATGCAAAGTCAAGAGATGACTAATAGCAAATTTTATAGGTAATGTGGGTGGCTTAAAAAACATCTTTCTTAACCTACATGTTGTTAGATAATTTATATATGACAAGCCAACAGAGACTCTGAGAATTTAAAAGGATAAAGTCTTTTGCAATATCTAATAATTAAGGCTTTCTTTTATCTGCTGTAATGAAGATCAGACTGCCTTAAAAGAGAGAGCCATAGCTATAGTATTGGCACACACTTGTAATCCTAGCACTCTAGGAGGCTGAAACAGGAGGATTATAAATTGAGCCCAGCCTGGGTAATTTAGCTCTTGGCAAGACCTTGTCTCAAAATACAAAGGGCTGGGGATGTAGCTTAGTCTAAAGGCCCTCAGTTCAAACCCAGTACACAAGGGAAAGAGAGATAAGAGAGAAAAGAGTGAGGCACTCATATTCACATATGTACTGTAATATGAAGTATACTTTCTAAATTTAATTTAGTAGGAATTATCAGAAGTATAGGAGGTTTTCAATTACAGCTTTGTAAAGCTTATAAGATATTTTCTTTTTTTTAGTTATTTTATTATTATTTTTGGTGGGACTGGGGTTCAAATTCATGACCTTGCACTTGCCAGGCAGTGCCATGGAGCTATCTCCCCAGCCCCCTTATTATTAGTTTTAATGTATTTGGTTTTTACAGAGTTTCACTATGCAGCTTGGACTCAGAATGATTCTCTTGTTTTCAGCCTCCCTAGCATGGGCATGTGGTACAGGGGATTGAGCCGTGGTCCCTGTGCTTGTCTAAGGTTGCCTAAGCAGAATCCTTATTCTGCTAAGCTATCTCATTGGCCCTCAAAATCAAATATTTTCTAAATGATCTTAAGTGACAGGAAAAATATAGTATCTGACAAAATCATACAGAACAGAATATCCTGTTCTACTTTTTTAGGGTATATTATTTTTTATCTCCTTAGAAGAACAAATTCATATATACGTACATAGCTACATACGGATACAGATAGATAAAGGTATAGATATAGATAGTTTGGTAATATCAGTGGAGTATGTACTCGTTAGCAACTTTATCAGTTCTAATAATTCTTAGGTGGGTGGCTTATTGATTGATTGATTGATTGATTGTGGTACTGGAGATCAAACTTAGGACCTTGCCCTTGCCAGGCAGGTGCTTATGCTGCCAAGCTATCTCCCCAGTCCAAGAGAGGCTTATTTATTTTTTTTAAGAGTTTTTTTTTTCTTGTTTCAGAACTTTTGTTTGTTTGTTTATTTATTTATTTTTATGGCCGGCTCAGCCTGCCCTGAGGGCAAGGCTGGCACAGCATGTGGTGCTGGGGATTGAACCACAGTCCCTGCAGCTGCCCAAGCTTTCCTAAGCAAGCACTTTAGACCACTGAGCCATACTGCCAGGCCCCCCAGAGGCTTATTTATTGATAATATAATCCTTGTAAATCCTTGTTATTTCAACTCAGTAGCATCTGAAAACTAACTTCATCATAAATAGCACTTTTTAGAAAAAGAAAACTACTGACCCTGTTTGTTCTAATGAGAAATGACTGACAAGAACTAAGCTTGCAAAAGATAGTACATGTTACATAGTAATTTAAAATAAAAAATCAAGGGATTATTTAGAGGTTAAAGATTTATATTGAAATGTCAAATTTTGTGAAGGGTTCTTTTTTAGGGGGATGAAGGGGATTGGCTCAGGCTGCCTTGAGGGCGGGTGTGGGTATCGAACCCCCATCCCCTGTGCCTGACTGGATTGCCCATGCAGGTGCTTAAACCACCGAGCTAACCTGCAAACTCCCTAAAAGGTTGTGAAGGATTTTTTTTGAAAGGTCAACTTTTGCGAAGTATTTCCAAACCCCAAAATTTAATTTGGGCTGGGGGTTGTTTTTGGTGCCAAGGACTGAACCCAGGGCTTCCAGTTTGCTAGGAAAGCATTCTACTGCAGAGCCAAGTCCTCAGCCCCTCAAATTTAATTTAAAAATGGATCCAATATCATAATGGAAGTTGGGATATTGTGGAAGATTGGAAATTGTTACTTTTTAAATATTAAACACAAGAAATCTACAACCTCTGTCTATACAAAGGATACAAATAATTCCCTGGCTCTAGGGATCACTAACAGGTTTTTTTTTTTTTTTTTTTTTTTTTTTGTCATTTTTGAGACAGAGTCTCACTGTGCAGTTTAGGCTGGCATTGAGCTCACTCTGCAGCCCAGGCTGGTCTGGAATTCACAAGATCCTCCTGCCTCAGCCTCCCGAGTGCTGGGATTATAGGCATATGCCACCACACCCAGAAAGATTTTTAAATCATTAGAATACATATTACCAAAAAAAAAAAAAAATGCTTTCTTCTTAACTGTGTCGATAGAGTCAAAGTCTCTTCAAGATCCAATGATCAGAGTCCAAGATGTAAGTGAAATTATGATGCCATCCACATGCTTAGTCCTCCTTTATTCCTTGTAGTTTGTAGCAAAGAGCTGAGTAGCTGGTGTCTTTTTTGGTTCAGAGAGAATAAACCACTTGAATAAAATGAGTTTCTTATATTGAGACGACAGAGTTGGCTTAGTGAGATGGGAGTGACATAGACTTTTTAAATACCCTGAATCCTTTTGCCAGCCCAGGATAAGGTGGTGGTGGTGAAACGCTGTTTTTTCTGTTCAGTTGCATTGCCTGCTCATAGGAAGGTAATCCGGTGTCTTCCACAGACGGCACTGACGGAGACAGAATAGCTTCCTCGGGTCTTCTGAGATTGATGGAAAAGCTGCCATTTCTTACATAGGCAACTGAACAACTAAACAGAGAGACAGTATTTAGATCTAAGACAGGCAATATTTTGGGTTAAAAATCCAACTACTTATGAACTCAATTCAATAATAATAATAATAATAATAATAATAATAATAATAATAAACCTTTATTTTACCCACACACTCTGAAAAAAGTCTTGGTATTGTAGAAAGGCCAACAGCTTTGAAGTCAGACATGGGTTTGAAGTCTGACTCTGGAATTTCATGACTAATGTCATTTACCCAGCTCCATTTCCTTCTTTCTTTCTTTCTTTCTTTCTTTCTTTCTTTCTGTACCAGGGATCAAAATCAGGACCTTGTGCTTGCCAGGCAAGCACTTATTCCACTGAGCTGTCTCCCGAGCCCCCTCCTCCTCTCTAAAATAGGATAAGAGCTCCCTCAACAGAGTTGTTCTGGGTAGACTAAGTATGATGCTACATGTAGGGCTTCAAGCAGTGTCTGACACACTACATAAGGACTCAAAGTGTGTGAATTTCCTTTGCTCTAGATCCTGAATAAAAACCTTCCCAAAGCATTATGTGAAGCCAAATGTGGGCCTTGTGGAAGGCAGCATAACCCCAAGCCAAGAAAACAGGTGCCATATAGACAATTGTAAAGGCTAATGCCTGTCCTTGTCCTCTGTGGCCTCCGGCAGTCCTGCCATCTGGTTGACCCACTCACTTCCTCCAATTCTAACTACAGCCCACTTTTCACTGAGTCAGTGCTAACTACTGAGCCCCCTTTCCGAAGCCTCCCTAATTTTGGCCTCGCCTTACATTTTATAGTTCTCTGCTCTTGTCAGTTTCTTTACCCTCTGCTCTGTGTGCAGTGCATTCTCTGGCTCTTTATTATGCTTTCACTGGCATTGTTTTTCTTGAAATATTGTCCATTCCTCTTCCACTGATGTGAGCTTAATAACAATAGCAATTTCAAAAAATGTGGTTTAGTTTAGGGCTGCGGATATAGCTTAGTGGTAGAGTAGCTGATTAGCATGTACAAGGTACTAGGTTTAATCTCTAGTATTGGAAAAAAAAAAGTCAAGATTGAGCCAACTAGGAAGATGAACTAACCAAATATACAGCATTACGTTGGACCAACATTATGTGCAATTAATCTTGCTTTTAAAACAAGAAATGGGGGCCTGGCGGGATGGCTCAGTGGTCTAAAGCACCTGCTTGGGAAAGCTTGGGAGGCTTCAGGGACCGCGGTTCGATCCCCGGCACCACATGCTGAGCCAGCCCTGCCCTCGGGGTGGGCTGAGCCAGCCATAAAAATGAGTGAATAAACAAACAACGGTTCTGAAACAAGAAAAAATAAATAAATAAATAAATAAATAATTCAAAAAAATTTAAAAAAAAAAATAAAACAAGAAATGTCCAGAGTTCTAAATTTCATAAGAACATATATATCTTCTTTATACAGAAGAAGATAGAGTTCAGTAGTTGAGGGCCTGCCTAGTGTGTGCATGTGTGTTGGGTTCATTTCTTAGCAACAAAGAGGGAGAGAGGGAGGGAGAGAAAGAGGGAAGGATGGGGAGGGAGAGACAAAGAGACACAGAGTGAGTGAGTGAGAGAGAGGGGGGGGCACATTAGTTCAAGTCCTACCAGTTTCATAAAACCTTGGAATGGAATGGAAATTGAAATACAACTTTGTTGTTTTCTTCTCATTTTTTAATTAACAACTATAATCAATTAACTGGCATGGGGGATCAAACTCTAGAATATGCTAAACAAGCCCTCTACCACTGTGCTATACTCCTCTATTTCCAACTGTAATTTAAACTTCAGTAAATGGATCTGTTTAGACTGAAGTTGGCTGCCTATAAAATATCTATGCATAAATTGACCTCTTCTAGATATGGCTAATGATATAATTAAAATGCACAGCATTAACCAGCCTGTAGTCAATGATTGCAACATCCTCCCCATTTGAGTTTACAGATTCAAAATGCTATAAACTCGCCTAAACTACATCAGTCAATTTGCCCTGCAAAAGCTACTGGGTCACATGTAATTCTGTATTCAGTTTTCTAAAGAACTGTCAAATTGTTTTCCACAGCAGGTATTCCAGTCTACATTCCCACCAGCAATATACACAGGCAGTTCAAATTTTTCCAAATCATCATCACTATTTTGGTTTGGCTTTGTTTTTAATGGTGGTGCTGAGGAATTGAACCAGGGCCTTGTGTAAGCAAGGCAAGAGGGTCATCACTGAGCCCCAGCCGCATGACTAGCAGCAGAAGCATAAACTTCATGTGGCAGACACTCCAATTAGTCCACAGTTTTCTGTCGCTCCCTTCTCTTCATCAAAGGTTAGGTCTTTGTTGAGACTCTTGCTTATGTTCTGCATCAGTCTTGGTAGGACAGGATGAACATTTCTAATGCAAAAGTCTAAAATCCAACCTGCTCCAAAGTTGGGAACTTTTGAGCATGGAATGAAAATGTCACACCTGGTCTTCATCAAAGGCATACAGTCAAAACAAGTGGGCTGAAAATAGTGTATAAAATTACCTGAAGGCTATGTACATAAGATTTATATCTATATATAGATTTGTGCCTCATCCCTAGGCTGACTCATTATTATTATTATTATTATTTTTTTTTTTTTTTTTTGTCTTTTTGAGACAGGGTCTCGCTATGCAGCTCAGGCTGGTCCTGAGCTCACTTTTGTAGCCCAGGCTGGTCTTGAACTCTCACCGATCCTCCTGCTTCAGCCTCCCGAGTGCTGGGATTACAGGCGTGCGCCACCACGCCCGGCTCTCTAGGCTGACTCATTATATACAGCAAGCATTCTAAAAATGTAAAAAGTCCTAAATCTAAAACACTTCTGGGGGCTGGGGAGATAGCTCCGAGGCACAAGTGCCTGCTGGGCAAGTGCAAGGTCGTGAGTTCGAACCCTGGTCCTACCAAAAAAAACCAAAAACCAAAAAACAAAAAAACCACTTCTGGTCTTAAGAATCTATCTCAGTTCCAGACGCGGTGGTGCATGCCTGTAATCCCAGCACTTGGAAGGCTGAGGCAGAAGGATCAGTGTGAGTTTGAGACCAGCCTGGGTTATAAAAGTGAGCTCAAGGACAGCTTAAACTGCATAGTGAGACCCTGTCTCAAACACACACACACACACACACACACACACACACACACACACACACACATGCACACCTATCTCAAAATAAAAAAAATAAACCAAACATGGAGTGCATATCTGTAATTCTAGCACTCTTTGAGACTAAGGCAAAGGACTGCAAATTCCAGCCCAGCCTGGGCAATTCAGTAATGTAGCAAGACCCTGTCTCAAAATAATATGGGGCACGAGCCTGTAATCCTAGAACTCTGGAGGCTGAGGAAGGAGGATCTCTACAAGTTCGAGACCAAACTAGATAACAAACTGAGCTCAGGCCAGCGTGAACAGCATAGTGAGACCCTGTCTTGAAAAGATTGAAAAAAAAAAAGTCTGGAAATCTAGCTTAGTGTTAAGGTCCTCAGTTCAGTCCTCACTGCCACCAATAGAACAAAAAATAAAATACAAAGGCTGTAAACATGTGGCTCAGTAGAATTCCCTAGAGTTCAATGCTCGGTACAGGAAAAAAGAAAATAGTGAAAATAATATTTTCTTACAGTCCTAGGGGTTAAACTCAGGGTCTTTCCATTGAGCTACATCTTCAGCTCCCATCCTGTGTTTTGTTTGTTTGTTTGTTGTTTTTTGTCCTTTCCCCTTCTTTCCCTTCCCCCCTTTCTTCCTCCCTCTTCCTCCTCATCCTCCTCCTTCTCTCTCTCTCTCTCTCTCTCTCTCTCTCTCTTCCTCTTTCCCTCCCTCTCTCTATTTTTGATTTTGGAGACAGGGTCTTGCTCAGTTGTCCATACTGGGCTCAAACTCACCCTCCTGATTCAGCATTGCAGAGTGTTCAGATTATAGATGTGTGACATCACAGCCTAGCTAAAATGGTGAATGGCATGCCATGCCATGACTGTCTTATAATTTTCCAAGTATTGCACTGGAAATATATTTAAGTTATATTGTTAAGTATCTAAGGTCAGTTGCAAAAGAGGACATATAACAGAAATTTCTTCTTAAAACACGTTATTAATATATATTTTTTTCTGTTCAAGGAGATTATGAGGCTACAGAGGAAAAGGATTGAAGATACATAGTGTGCAAAAGGAGAGTCACCTAGAGAGAAAACATTCTCTCAGGCTTTCACAGAGAGCAAACTGGTCAAGCAATGGCTGTGACTCATCCAGATTGCTGACTCTGACAACAGTTCTACAAAGCACTGTACATGGTTACAAAGTAAATTCTGAGGGGATTTGACTGACTTTAAGAGATACAAAAGTTACATGTTTTGCTATACAGGTCTTGCTTAAACTTGCCCTTAACCACCCAGCAGAAAAGTTTAACCACAAGGCATAAAACAGAAAGCTCGATTAGAATGCTGAGCTGTAAAAGGCTTAAATCAACAGCTTCCAACATTGCCACTTTTATCAATAACCCACTGTGATTATCGAACATTAGATTATGTATACAACTACTTTCTCTTAGTTCAGTGAGAAGAAATTTTGTTGTACCAATAGTGATTTGAAAAATTATAACATCTACACCCTGTGCTCTGTATAACTAAAAGACAACAATATGCATTATATCAAATAGTGAAATGTACTACTAACGTGTTTTGAAACTGTCACATTGTTATGCATTTTTCTTATTAAAATAATTTTAAAATGGCAAATATAATATATATATATGAATTTATACAAACCAAACACAATGATAATTATTTCTGAAAAGTAAAATTATGTATATTTTAGATTTCCATATTGCATCTTTCTATAATATTGAACTTTTGGGAGCTTTTTTGGGGGCCAATACTAGAGATCAAGTCCAGGGCCTACTGAGTTACAACCTCAGCCTTAAAGTTTTAAATAATGCATATATTAATTTTTTTTTAATTTATTATTTATTATTTTTTTCTTGTTTCAGAACCCTTGTTTGTTTATTCACTCATTTTCATGGCTGGCTCAGCCCGCCCCGAGGGCAGGGCTGGCGCAGCATGTGGTGCCGGGGATCGAACTGCGGTCCCTGAAGCCGCCCAAGCTTCCCCAAGCAGGTGCTTTAGACCACTGAGCCATCCCGCCGGGCCCCGCATATATTAATTTTGAAGACACAAAAATTTCTTTGGAGACCTTGATGTTCATTATCAGTACAATCTAGGATGTTTTCATAGCAATGAAAAGCATTTTTATGATTCATGCAGATGAAAGACCTATATTAAACTTTCTCTAAGAGGAGAAAACACTATTACTCAATTTTAGAGAAAATGTATCTTTTATATTCAACTAATTTAATTTAGCTCTGTATATAAAAGGTGAACACCTTTATATATATGGTCTTTATATATATGATATGTGGCACATGGCTATAATCCCAGCATGCCTCGCAAGACTGAGGCAGGAGGATCACCTTAAATTCAAGGCCATCCTGGACTACAGAGTGAGATCAAAATCAGTCTGGACTACATAGTGAGAGCTGACCCCAAAAAATAAACAACCCTCCAAAAAGAACTAAAACAGAGTTTTTGGAATAAGTAACTTAAAAAAAAAGTTAGTTAATATATTTGCTTATTGCAGGGTTTCACTATGTGGTGATCCTCCTGCTTCAGCCTCCCCAGCACCAGGAGTATAGGCCTGCATATGCTACTATGCCCAGACTCTGGCCAGCTCAGCCCATCCTAGGGGCAGGGCTGACTTGTGGCACATGGTGCCAGGGCTTGTTTGCACCAGCAGGCACTTTCATCCACTGAGCTATCTCGCTGCTCCCTGGAACAAGTAACTTTGAAAATTTTAACCTTATAAAAGGATAGTGAATGGCATGCAATTTGTTCTTATTCTTGTTCTTGTAAAAGAAAAAGAGATGGTGGAACTTTAAGAGTGGCTAGCGCCATTCCCTTTATCTTATAGATAAGAGAAGCTTTAAAAAAAATCAAGAAATTTACTTTAAGATCTGTAATCAAAGTCAAGAGTTATAATAAACAGCTATAAGGGCAGAGAGATAGCTCAGAAGCATAAGCACATGTCTGGCAAGCACAAGGTCCTGAGTTCAATTCCCCAGACCAATAATAATAATAGTAATAGTAGTAGTAATAATAATAATAATAATAATAATAATAATAATACACAGCTATAATAATACACTCTGGAAAGCTGAGGCAGGACGATCACAAATTTAGGCACAGCCTGGGCAACTCAGTGACTTAGGGAGACTCTGCCTCAAAAAAGCTCAGTGCGAAGGCCTAGGTTCAACTCCCCATATTACTAATAAAAAAGACCCATAGTTAAATAGTGGCAGAATTAATGTGAGAACTTTCCCTCTTAACAAATTATCCTGTTTTTCACTTATATCTGTTGTGAATTACGAACAGCTTTACCCTAATTAATTTGAACCTCTATAATTAAGCCCTTCTGTTTTCCCATTTGTTTATGTTTACATAGCACTTAATTACATTCAAGTTAGATTTGAACAACTGCATGGTGCTCCTTTAAAATGAACAAAGCTCTCAATATTTAATCAGTTAGACCTGGGAGTGCAGCTCCCAGCAGACTTGCTTCGCCATGCAAGACCCTGTGATCCATCCCTACCCGAGAAGTTCCTTTTCTTTTTCCCACATACTGGGTAAGCGTTCTACCTCTGTGCCACATCTCTAGCCCTAAATATAACTTGATGCTATCTGGTTTTCACTAGGTATTTTTACAGCCAATTTTAAAATTGTAACCAATTACATTTTGGAACCATTATATAATTACATATTTTGAAAAGATCTGCACATAGTTTTCAAAATTTTGAAATTCAACCCTGATTATTATTATTATTATTATTATTATTAATTTTTATGCATTTGGTACAGGGTCTCACTATGCAGCTTAGGCTCATAGTGATTCTCCTGTTTTCAGCCCTATCAGCACTGGGATCACAGGCATGTGCTACCACTCCTGGACTTTGTGGCCGCTCAGCACGCCCCTTGAGTGGAGCCAGCATGGCATGTGGGACTGAGGATCAAACCCTGGTCCCTGTGCTTTCCAAAGCAGGTGCTTACTCTGCTGAACTATCTCTCCAGCCCTTGATTTAATATTATCTGAGATCTAGTCCATTTTCACATTTGACCTCCAAATTTTCCCATATATTGATTTATTTTTCTGTTCTGGAGTCCAGTGAAATACTATACTCAGCATTAATTATCACATCATCTATAGCACTTTTTTAAAAAATAAAAACAACTCTACATTTAGTGGCCTCCAGTAAAAACATAAAGATAGTC
Source organism: Myocastor coypus (assembly GCA_004027025.1). NCBI lineage: Eukaryota > Metazoa > Chordata > Mammalia > Rodentia > Myocastoridae > Myocastor > Myocastor coypus. Next base: position 30,987 of record PVJA010011309.1, read on the forward strand.
TAAATAATATGAACAAATGTTTTATAAATACTCCCAGGGCAGGCCCCTTAAATGGCTGCCTTTTTTTTTTTTTTTAACATATTGCCATTGACTCACTTCCCTGCTATTTGAATTCACTGATCATTGCTAGTTGGAGACACTGCATAGCAGAGTACTGTTATCTCCTCTCAGCATGATCCAGCACAGTTTTTTTTTTGGTGGGGGGACTGGGGTTCAAACTCATGACCTTGCACTTGCCCAGCAGGCACTTGTGCCTCGGAGCTATCTCCCCAGCTCCTCAGCACAGTTGTTTTCTTGATGTTGTTTTAGAATGAATTTCTTCTGCGTCATTCAATACAAGGTTCATGCACTCAGCAAAACCAGCAACACAGCCCTCTCTCTGCACATCCACTTGCTCGTACGGCCACTCCTGGACCCGGGACCTATTCGAGAAGGATCTGAAGATGAGGTTGGTGGGCTGCACCATCCCCTTCTGCACTTTCTGGCCTTGACCCCAGGATGCCATGGAGGAACCCAACAAAGACCACACCCTACAGTACTTTAGTTTCCTAGCCTTTTATAACACTGATACTTGTGAAAAGTGTAGGCCAGTTGTTTTATGTTTCAATTTTGCTTGACATAGTTTGAAAATTATCTTTAATTTAGGATAAAAAGTATCTTCTATGTAGAAAAAAATAGACATTTATATTTTAGTACAGGGTCTACAGGGTCTCACTACATAGATTAGACTTGCAGTGTTGTTCCTGTTTTTTTTTTTTTTTGTCTTTTTGAGACAGGGTCTCACTATGCAGTTCAGGCTGGCCTTGAATTCACTTTTATAGCCCAGGCTGGTCTTGAACTCACATCGATCCTCCTGCCTCAGCCTCCCAAGTGCTGGGATTACAGAGGTGTGCCACCACGTCCAGTTAAGATCCTCCTGTTTTCAGCCTCCTGTACCCTGGGATTATAGGTGCATGCCACCACGTCCAGTCTCAGTCACTATCTCAGTGTGCCCTGGGGTGGCACCTTGGTTGCTGCACTGACTGAGCAGGTGCTTTAGTCCGCTGAGATATCTGACTGGCCTGGAAGAGCAATATTTTTATCCAGTGTGATCACATACACCTATATTCTAGCTACTTGAGAGGCTGAGGAAGGAGAATCACACATTCAGGCCTAGTTTGGGAAAGGGCCTATGTCAAAGTAAAAGTTTAAAAGAGGACTGAGGCTGTAGCTCAGTGCTTCTTGGGATGAACCCTCAATACTACTAAAACTTTCTATTCTATTCTAGTCTAGTCTAGTCTAGCCTATCCTATGAATACAAAAACATTGCTCATTTCCTGAAAAGATATACCACGTGACTAAGTTAACATAAAAAGTACAGTTGTACTCTCTTCTCCCCTTCCCCATCGCAGAACCAGGAATTGAACTCAGGACCTTGCACTTGCCAGGCAGGTGCTTGTGCCACTGAGCTATACTCCTGACCCTCTTGTACTCTTTTTTTGAAGGACCCTTAGAAACAAAAACATTCAGATGTGAATATGTGTGTTAAGTGAAGCCACAAACAACCATCTCACTTGTGGGCCCAGAGAAGACAAAATAATGAAATGCAACCTGGTAGAACAGAATGAGGATGCTACTGAAAAATCTCATAATACTGAAATAAAGGGGTGGCAGATATAGCTCCAGGGCACACTGCCTGCCTGACAAGTGCAAAGTCCTGAGTTTGATTCCTAATACAAAAACTGAAATAAAGTCTGGAGTCCTTAAGGGGGATGGAAAAATATTATTTTCTTAGTTTTGACAAATGGGCTATGGTAATGTAAGATGGTAGTGATATGGGAGGACTAGTTAAACATACATGGGGAAAAATAAAGGATATGTGGGAACTCTCTGTAATACCTCTAAAACCTTCTTGTATACCTAAAATTATTTCAAAATAAAAAGTTCAGGGGCTGGCGGGATGGCTCAGTGGTCTAAAGTGCCTGCTTAGGAAAGCTTAGGCGGCGGCAGGGACCGAGGTTCGATCCCTGGCACCACATTCTGTGCCAGCCCAGCCCCCAGGGCAGGCTGAGCAGGCCATAACATAAATAAAGAGCCTGCCATAATAAAAAAAAAACATAAATAAATAAATAAATAAATAAAGGATTCTGTGCGCTGGTGCCTGAGTTCTCCAAGGAACCTGCCTGCAACAGGGTGTGCATGTGTTTAAAATAAATAAATAAATAAATAAATAAAAAATAAAAAGTTCATTTAAAAATGGATACTTCAGGGCTGGTGAGATACCTCAGTGGTCTAAAGCACCTGCTTAAGCAAGCTTAGGCAAGTGTACAGGGACCATGGTTTGATCCCCAGCACCACATGCTGTGCCAGCCCCACCCCCAGGGCAGGCTGAGCAGGCCATAACATACATAAATAAAGTTCTTTTTTTTTTTTTTTTTTTAAATGGATACTTGACTCATTTTTTATTTTATTTTTTTATGGGACCCGGGTTGGAACTCATGACCCTGTACTTGCCAGGCAGGCACTTATGCCACTGAGCTATCTCCCCAGCCCCTGATACTTGACTTATTTAAAAATAACAATATAGAATGTCCAGTGATACATTATATATTTTATTTATTTATTTACTTATTTATTCTGTGGTACCAGTGATTAAACTTAGGACCTTGTGTTGCCAGGCAAGCACTTATTCTATTGAGCTATCTCCCTGGCCTGATTATATAATTTTACGCAGTACTTACCCTGCATGTGGCCGTCTCTTACGCTTGGTTATACATACATAATACAAACACAGTCCAAAAATAACCAAGACGGTTCCCCCAGCAATTATTCCAATCAGAATGCGAATAACATCGATTTTCTCTTCGTTGTCATCTTAAGAAAAATTATTTAAATAGTGTAAATACATTATCTAAAAAGCATCATCTGGTCTTTCAAAAAATGTAACACATTCAGCATGGAATCATTAATCCTTGTATTTTTTTTTTTGCAGGACCAGGGTTCAAACTCATGACCTTGCACTTGCCAGGTAGGCACTTGTGTCATGGAACTACCTCCCCAGCCCCACTACTTGAAATTTTTAAAATTTTATTTTAAAGAAAAAACAAGACAAACATCAAAGCAAAATATTAGGAGAGTAACAATGGTTAATATACATATTGTGGGGTTTGTTTGTTTTTTTATCAAAACAAACAAACTCAGGACCTTGAGCTTGCTAGGCAAACATTTACACCACTGAACTGTATCCCCAGCCCTCCATGCATGTTGTTATATTTAAATCACACAGAATACAAAATACAGACATTTAATTGTCAAAGCAATTCTTTTCAATGAACTAACAGCAGTTAGTATAACTAGCACGCATATGCTTTTTTTTTCCTTTCCTTCTTTTATCCTTTTCTTTGATGCAGTATTTATTCAGTTCAATCTTTTTTTTTTTTTTGCAGGACCAGAGTTCGAACTCATGACCTTGCACTTTCCAGGCTTTTCTCCTTTCTCCTATACCAGTTTTTCTTTCCTTTTAAACAGTTTCTTCCCATCTTACAATATCTATTGTACACTTTGGATTTTATATACTCTTTCGGTTTCTCACATTAGTGAGACAATATGATGTTTACACATGTACATCTGATTTATTTCACTTAGGAGTATGGTCTCAAGTTGCACCTACTTGTCTATTACACTTATGGCTCAGGTGTATTCCATTGTGTAAAACGACCACATCTTTTTTATGCATTCCTCAGCTGATGAGCATTGGGATTGTGTCCAAGATCTAGGCAGGACAAATTGTGCTGCTATGAACATGGGTGCACATATATCACTGTGCTATAATGTTTTTAATTCTTCTGGGAAGAATCAGAAGAATTCTGATACCCAGGAGGGGAATAACTGGATCAAATGGGACTGTAATCCTAGGTTTTTGAGGAATCTCTACACTGATCTCTTTTTTTTTAAATTAAATTAAATTAAATTTTTTTTTTTCTACACTGATCTCCACAGTGGCTGCACCAACATTTGTTATTGGCTGATTTCTGGATAATAAACATGCTCTTTTATTTCATCGTCATCATCATCATCATCATCACTACTATTATTGTTATTTTATGTGTTTGCTGCATGGTCTCACTACACAGCTTGGACTTGTAGTGATCCTCCCTCCTGCTTTCAGTCTTCCCAGCACTGTGATTACAAGCATGTGCCACCACACTTGGTCTCAGAGGCCAGCTCAGTGGGCCCAGAGGCAGGGCCAACATGACATATAGTGCAGGGCATTGAACCCCAGTTCCTGTGCTTGCCTAAGCAGGGGCTTAGTCCATTGAGCTATCTTGATGGACTTTAGTATATTTTTTAAAATTTGCATCTTTGAATGACCACTGATGTTGAACAAGTTTTTTTTTTTTCTTGTTTCAGAACCTTTATTTGTTTATTCACTCATTTTTATGGCAGGCTCAGCTCACCCCAAGGGCAAGACTGGTGCAGCATGTGGTGCTGGGGATTGAACCATGGTCCCTGCAGCTGCCTAAGCTTTCCTAAGCAGGTGGTCTAAAGCCATCCCGCTGGGCCCATTGAAGAGGTGTGTCTTTTTTTTTTTTTTTTTTTTAATTTTATTTATTTGCAGTTTGTATTTCTTTTTTTTTTTTTTTGGGACCGGGGTTCAAACTCACGACCTTGCACTTGCCCAGCAGGCACTTGTGCCTCGGAGCCATCTCCCCAGCTCCCTGTATTTCTTCACTTGAGAAGTACTGTCCATTTTTGGATTGGTTCTTTAAATTTGGGAGGTCTGATTTTTTTGAGCTTTTCTCTGTTCTCTAGTAATCATTTGTCTGAGGAACACCTGGCAAACATTTTGTTCCCTGCATTTTGAGTGGCCTCATCACTCTCTTGGTGGTTTCTCTGTGCAAAAACTTTTTTTTTCTTGTTTCAGAACCTTTGTTTATTCACTCCTTTTTTTTTTTTTTTTTTGTCTTATTGAGACAGGGTCTCGCTATGCAGTTGAGGCTGGCCTTGAGCTCACTTTTGTAGCCCAGGCTGGTCTCAAACTCGCATCCATCCTCCTGCCTCAGCCTCCCAAGTGCTGGGACTACAGGCGTGCGCTACCACGCCCGGCTATTCACTCCTTTTTTATGGCCGGCTCAGCCCACCCCAAGGGCAGGGCTGGCGCAGCATGTGGTGCCGAGGATCGAACCGCGGTCCCTAAATCTGCCCAAGCTTCCCCAAGCAGGGGCTTTAGACCACTGAGCCATCCTGCCGGGCCCTGTGCAAAAACTTTTTAATGAAATGAGATCTCAGTTGTTTAATCATTGATACTTTTGCTGCTGTTGTTACTGTGTTGGCAGTACTAGGGACTGAACTCACAACAAAGCTACCTCCCCAGGCTTTTTTAAAAACAAATTCTATTTTGAGACATAGTCTTGCTAACTACTTTGTCCAGGCATGTGATTCTCCTGCCTCAGCCTTCCAGAGTGCTAGGACTACTGGTGTGTTCTGTCACCCCTGGCTGGCATTTATTTCTATAAAAAGCTTTTGTGTTAGAAAATTTACCTGAAAAAATATAGACGATATCTTAAAAGCCCAAATTATGTTATTAATTCTTTTTGTTTGTTCTTTCTTATTTTATCTAATTTAAAAAAAATATATTTGGTTGTTACAGTATCTCACTACACAGCTCAGACTCCTAGTGATCCTCCTGCTTTTAGCCTCCCCAGCACTGGGATTACAGGTGTGTGCCACCAGGTCTGGACTCTGTGGCAGCTCATTGGTACCAGGGAATAAACCTTGGTTCCTAGGCTTGCCTAACCTTGCTTAAGCACGTGCTTTAGTCCACTGAGCTATCTAACTGACCTCTGTTTGTTTGTTCTTAAGATGGAATCTTACTATATTCTGTTATATACAAGTTCAGGCTGGCCTTCAACTCTGTGTAGTCCAGGCTGGCTTTGAACTCATAGAGATCCTCCTCCCTCAGTCTCCTAAGGGACATGCTATCAGACTTGACTATTAATTTTTTTATTACTTTAGATAGGTTGTATTAAATAGGTGATATTCAAATTCAATGAGATAAACATAGTCTTGCTTAACTAGACATGTTTTGGTATTAACTGCTATAATTGATTGATTGATTGATGGATGGATGGATGGATTGATTGATGGTGCCAGGGATTGAACTGTGGTCCCTGTGTTTTACCTAAGCTTGCCTAAGAAGGCACTTTATTTTATTTTATTTTTTTTTTTTTGTCTTTTTGAGACAGGGTCTCACTATGTAGTTCAGGCTGGCCTTGAGCTCACTTTTGTAGCCCAGGCTGGTCTCGAACTCACACCGATCCTCCTGCCTCAGCCTCCCGAGTGCTGGGATTAGAGGCGTGCGCCACCACGCCCGGCTAGAAGGCACTTTAGATTGCTGAGCTATCTTGCCTGTCCCTGCTAAGATATATTCAGTAGCCAGTCTGGAGTTGTGACAGACAGCATCGAAAGTTTGAACCCAGCCCAGGCAAAGCAGTGACTTAGTGAAACACTGTCTTGAAATAAAAAGTAAAAAAGAGGCCAGGCATGGTGGAGTACACCTGCAGTCCCAACACTTGGGAGGCTGAGGCAGGATCACGGCTGCTACATCAAGGCTAACCTGGGCTATGTAGTCAATTCTAGACTAGCCTGAACTACAGATCGAGACCCTGTCTCCAACTCCTGTCCCCTACAAAAATGGGCTGGGAATGTAGCAAAGGCCATTGATTCAGCCCCCAGTACTACAGGGTAAACAAATGAAAAGCATTAAGCAATGTGTTACTATGCAAGAGAGGCCTGCAGGGACCCGTATGGGGCCTTAGCTAAGAAGTATGAAAGTTATGGCAAAATGAACTGACTACAAAGCATCTAGATGGGAGGGGAAAGAGGCAAAGGAGAGCATGGCGGACAAGTATAAAATTACAGTCATACAGGAAGGACAACTTCTCCTTTTTTCTTTTGAGATAGGTTCTTGTGTTGTTCCAGCGGCTCTTACCCTCACTGCATAGGATAACAGACTTGTTGAGCCACCATGCCTGGCTAGGAGGAATAATTTCTAATGTGCTACTGCAGAGGAGGATAATTGTAATTAATAATTTATTGTGCATTTCAAAATAGCTAAAAGAGATCAGTCTTTTCATGGTGCAGGAGATTAACCCCAGGGCACACCTAGCTATCACTCATATAGGATTTAAATTTTGACAGTAACAAGGTGTTAAATTGCCCAGGCAGGCACTGAACTTTCTGTCTCCTGGTTTAGCTTCTTGAGAAACTGGATTACAGTTGTGTGCCACTCTGCCTGACTTGAAGGGAATTTTGATGCTCTTATGACACAGAAATGACAAATGTTTGAGGTGATAGATGTGCTACATACATATATTAACATATCACAGTGTATTCCTTCAGTAGGTACAATTTCTAGGTGTTAACTAAAAATTAAAAAAAAATTAAAAAGCACCTAGGAGTGACCAATGTGGACAAGATTAAGGATTTATCTTTTCTAGGAATTACTTAATTCTCTCAAAAGCCTTTTCCTCTTTTTTTCTAAGAGTCTTAATTTACCTGGCACATGTATTCCACTCACTTGCAATAGCAAAAAAGAGGAAAGGTTCAGTTTCTGACTTGAAACTGAGTCCTACTTTTGTTCTGTACAAGTCCTGATTTAGCTGAGCTATTGAAAACAGCTTTACGCCTATTATCTCATTTCTCTACTATCTCACTAAACTTGATTTTCAATGTGTAAATAGTTAAAGGTAACCTCTGTCTCAGATAGCCTGGTGTACAATTGAAAAATCATTAGAATTATAAGGTAGGCTGAACTATAACCAAGCTCAAACAATAAAACTATAATATATTAGAACAAAAAAGTAAGGGGTCAGCCAAATAGCTCAGCAGATTACAGCGCCTGCAAGCAGGCACAGGGATGGGGGTTCAACCTTGAGCCTGCTGTGCTAGCCCTGACCCCAGGGCTTGCTGAGGCGCAGATTGAGACTGGCCATGGTGGCGTGCCTATAATCCCAGCTCTTGGGAGGTTGTAAACAGGTGGATCACTACAAGTCTGATCTAGTAGTGAGACCCTGAACACTCTGTAGACCTTTCCCAAAAATACAATAAATAAGTAAAACCCAAAAAAGTAAATACAATGTATTACAATAGAGTTTTTTTTTTTTTTTTTTTTTTTTTTTTGTGGTACTGGGGATTGAACTCAGGACCCTGCACTTGCCGGACAAGCACTTATTCTACTGAGCTATTTCCCTGGCCTGTATTGCAATAGAAAATGAGAAAAATATTAAATTTCATCAGTGCTTTCCTTACCTGATTTTGTGGTTGGTCCTTTAATTGAATAGTCCTTCCAAAATTCCAGCTACAAAAAAGGAAAAATTTCCAAGTTTATGTAATTTGTTATTATTTCATTTGTTCCCATTGACAAATAAGATGGTAAATTCTTTTTTTTTTTTTTTTTCTTTTTGTCTTTTTGAGATAAGGTTTCATATTGTATTTCAAGATGGCCTTGAATTCACTTTGTAGTCCAGACTGGACTGGAACTCAAAGCAATCCTCCTGCCTTGGCTTCCCAAGTGCTGGGATTACAGGACTATTCCCCCACATCCAGCCTGGTGCAATAAATTCTTAGCATGAGCTGAAGACAGGACACTAATTCATTAAAGTCAGAGGGAATGGCTCACTCTAAAGCACTATCTACTGCTACCAGTTGCTGTCTGTGGCCTGGGATTAAGGGCATTACTGTATTCATTTTTTTGTGTGGTACTGGGGATTGAACTTGCCAGGTAGGTGCTTATGCCACTGAGCTATCTCCGCAGCCAAGGTGAAGGGATTACTCCTGGTACTAGACCTCTACCTCTATCCCCTGCTATGCTCCCTTCACTGCCTGGAACCCCCACAAAGGCACTTGGACGCCAATGCATTTGAGAGCTGGCGAAGGACTAAAGGCAGAGGCTGTGGGCCCGTTACCAGGTTTGAAAGAGTCTGAACTTTTCTCTGTTAGAAGGCCCATAGTTGGTTAGATTTTATTGCAAAATGCTCATTGTCTTGGAAAGATATCCTGAAGACAGTTTAAATTCAGTTACACTTCATAGAACAGAGGCAGATTTTGAGGAACTGTCATAATATGAGAAAATGAATTTGAAAAGAAGGATAAAATCCTGACAGACATGATTGTAAAGTGTATCTTTAATTGTTTTCCTTCCCTCCCTCTCTCCTCCTCCCTTTCTTTCCTCTCTCCTTCCTGTCTCTCCCACTCCCTTCTTCCTAGCCTCTCTTTCTTCATTTATTCACTCTTTGACACAGGGTCTTACTATGTAATCCAAGCTACCTTCGAATGCTCCATCTTCCTGCTCCAGTCTCCAGCGTGCTGGGATCGTAGACATGGCCAGCTATTGCCTCACGTTAGTAGGTGTGGCAAATACTTGGAGGCAATAGGCGGCTGGGCACAATTATGGAAGAACAAAGAACTGAGTTCTATTACTACCTGCATTTGCAGAGTACCTAGGGACATTCTTATGGTGCAAAGAAGTAACAAAGGATATTTGAAAAAGGGGGGAAGGAGCTGGAGCTACTTTACTTACAAAAGTAAAGAATTTGGATCACTTAATAGCCCTCAATAATATGCCAGATTCTAACAAGCATAGTGTTACCTGTCTGTTTTGTATGTCATCAAGATGAACAAACAGGATTTAACTAGAGACCTGGTTTCTCTGGAACTGGGCTCAAATTTGGAATCCTCCTGCCTCATCCTCCCAGAGTTCTGAGATTGCAGGCATTTACCATCATAAGCAGCTGGGAGTGGGTTACATATTTTATATCCTTAGTGCTACCACAGCATCCAACACATAGTAGGTTGTCAAGAAATACTTGAAATAGAAACATTGGTGATTGAAAAAAAGGTAAAATTACAGATAGAAGAGATTACTCGTATTTGTAGATAATTGAAGCTTGATTCTGAGTACTAATTCAAATAATCCCCCTACCCAACACACTTTGGGTGCCAGAAATTGACCTATGGCTCTGCACATGCTAGCCAACTGTCTATCACTAGTATATTTTTAGTCCTCCATAATACCTTGAACTTTAATTTACTCTGCTCTGAAATTGTCTTGGACTGTAATAAACATTAAAACACAAGATCCTCAGCTATAAAGAATGATAAGCTTGGGGGCCTGGCAGGATGGCTCAGTGCTCTAAAAGCACCTGCTTAGGAAAGCTTGGGAGGCTGCAGGGACTGAGGTTTGATCCCCAGCACCACATGCTGTGCCAGCCCTGCGCCCAGGGCAGGCTGAGCTGGCCATAAAAAAAAAAAAAAAAAAAAAAAAAAAAAAAAAAAAAAAAAAAAAAAAAAAAAAAAAAAAAAAAAAAAAAAAAAAAAAAAAAAAAAAAAAAAAAAAAAAAAAAAAAAAAAAAAAAAGAATGATAAGCTGGAAGACTTCATATATAAATGGATGTATATTGAACATATACTCATTAGTGAAATACATGTGTATTTCACTACATGTGTAAATATTGTATCCTTTCCCTAATATAAGAACTCTAAATTTTTTTCTTTCCTTACCAATATCAATTGGAAGGTGTGTCATGCCTACACCCTGTGCTCTGTATAACTATTGTGAGGACAATAAGCAGTGTGTCAACTGTTAAAAAAAAAAAAAGTAATGTTTATTGAAAGTGTTAATGTTTAATTGTTTGATCAATCTTATATACCTCTACCTATTAATCTGAACTGATCCGATGATGAAAATATGTAATACAACCATTGTTAAATTTAAAATAAACAAATATTTTGAATTAAAAAAACAAACAAATAACAACAACAAAAAAACCACAAGATCATAGCATGGCTCATCATTTGATAATTAAGGTAGGCCCAGCTAATTAAGGACAAAGCTGAGTCTAAGTACATAAATTAGAACTTTAAGGTGGTATGAAGAGATAAAAGTATACAGCCTTAATTTTGTTTAAAGCATAAAATACTTGATGAATGAAAATGTCACTTCCTTAAGTATAATTTAATAAGTTTCCAGCTGATTAACATAAACAAGTTACCGTTTTATCTCCATCCAGGAAAATCTCTCGGGCTTCCTCATAATTGCAAAACTCTTCAAAGCATTCTCTTTCTAGATTACTGGGAAGGAAAAGCTCCAAATCAAACCTATTGTACAGGAGGCGACGATGGATGAAAAAGTTCGCTTCTTCTTTGGATGCAAAGACTAATAAAGATATTAAAAAAATTCAAATGCTGAGAAACATAAAGCATAAAATTGCTGTTTTAACTGTCGAACAAATGAGTAGTTCTCTTGATGTGGTTAAATGATGCTAATTTTTCTTATATGACATTATTTTTTACTTATTTATTTATTTTAAAATCTACAAAATCATAAATTATGTAAGAACCAGTGGTTTAAAGAGAGTTCATTTAATGTCATAAAGTGCCTGCCATTAAGAATAAATGGGAAGTTTGACATTTGCAAGTGATCTTTGTGATTTCAGTCTTAGCGCCTCCCAAATTTACATATATTGCCACCTTCCTCTCCAATAACAAGCTGCATAATTATGTTGGCATGCATCCTGATCTTGATGATGTGCCATTTTATGTTGCTTGGGAAATAAAGCTTTAGTGGTCCAGGTAATGATGTAAAATAATTAGGAGTTGCAAATAAACTTTTAGGGCCCAGATCTATCTATCTATCTATCTATCTGTCTATCTATCTATCTATCTATCTTTCTTTCTTTCTTTCTTTCTTTCTTTCTTTCTTTCTTTCTTTCTTTCTTTTTTTCCTGCCTCAGGTTTATTTGTACAAAGAGCACAGGAGGACACCAGCCCCCTACAGATGGCACACCAGGGGTCACACCAGTCCTTCTGTTTTTACATCAGCAGATAAAGAGGCTTTTATTGTGGAGCCTTTACAGGGGCCTGTCCACCTTTGGGAGGCCAGGCTGGAGCAGCTGGAGCCTGGGCCTTGGCTGGTGCAGCTGGAGCCTGGGCCTTCATTGCAGTCTGGGCCTTTGGCTGGCAAGGCCTGCGACCCTTGGAAATGTGGGGCTCAGATCTTTCTGACTGCATGAGCGATTTGATTAAAATTCTTAGGATCTACCACTTCCATAAAAAATTGAGTGGATAACAGGGAAGAAAATATGAATTTTTATTACAGTACCTGAGATAAAGTCCAGTGAGAAATGGACAGTCATAAATTTCTTGTTAGGACAGTGAATACATGCATGTATATGTGTATGTCTGAGGTATTTCTGTCCACTCTTAGTGCATCCATCTATCTATGTTCACGGACCTGTATAGTACTTACTACTTGCCAAGCCATGTTTTTTTTTTTTTTTTTTTAACTATTACATGTTTGTGACACATGACGATTACTGTCCTTTGGCCCACTGGTACATGTACAGAATACCTCTTTTCATATTTTTCCTTTTCCTTGTCTCCTCATCTGCACAAGATCTATGTTCCTATTTCCCTTTGTTATCTCTTATTTAGCTCTTTATTTGTATCTTGGGTTTCTCATGTAAGAGAAGCCATATAATTTTTTAAGTTTCACAAGACTGTCAAATCTGACCCAAAGAAATAGCATTGAGACCTGATCATAGTGGTACACACCTGCAGCCCCAGCTGGCTGTGAGCTTCAAGCAGAAGGAGTGCAAGTTCTAGAACAGCTTGAGCAACTCAAGATGCTAGCTCAAATAAAAATGAAAGGCTTGGGATATAGTTCAGTAGTTGAATACTTGCCTAGAATGTTCGAGTTTGAGTCTGATCCCCAGTACTGGGAAAAAGAAATCCCATCATAGCAATATTTTAAAACCTACAAACATTAACAAAACAATAACAACAAGAACAACAATCTACAAGCAAAGTAATTTCGGTGTCCCATGAAAAGTTTAAGTGGTTATACCAAGATTATAGGCTGAGACTGGAATTCAGAAATCCTGACAACTGCCTGAAAATGATTAAAAGAATTTAAAAGTGATGCCTCTTCTCACTCTTAACCATTACCAAAAGAAGGATATGTTAAGGTGAACAATTATTAGATCATTCCCTAGAAAGCATGGTTTGGAAAGCTAATGTTGGTTTATGAGTGATCTTGGATTGGCTATTCTTGTTTTTGGTTTTAATGTATTTTGTACCAGGTCTCACTACACAGCTCGGACTCGTGGTGATTCTCCTGTTTTCAGCCTTCCCAGTGCTGGGATTACAGGTATACGCCACTACACCCACACTTGGTCACAGACCCAGTGTGCCCTGGGTCAGGGCAGTGTGCGTGCAGTACTAGGATCAAGCCCTGGTCCCTGTGCTTGCCTAAGCAGGTGCTTAGTCTGCTGAGCCATCTCGCTGGCCCTTGGCTATTTATTTTTAGTCCATTAAGAGCAGTCACATGTTACTCAAGATTGTTTTCCTACAAATAAATTATTTTTGTAAACAGGTCTGAATTTTCTAGAGGTATTTCACCCAATATAGTAGCTACTGTACATAGTTACTAAGCCCAGGAAAGGTGGCCAGTCTGAATTGAGATGTACTGAAATATAAAATATACACAAGATTTCAAAAATTAATATGGAGTGGGGAAAAGGTAAGTTATAGCTCTCAATAAGGTTTCATGCTATTCTTTGAGATAATAATATTTTGAATATTTGGTTAAATTAAATATATTATTAAAATTAATTTTATCTATTTCTCTTTAAAATGTGTATTAGAAAAATTTAAACTATTTTGATGGCTCACATTGTATTTCTTTTGTTTAGTGCTATTCTAAACTGTCAATCTCTATGTTATAAATAACATATGGGCTACTGGAACCAAGGAGAAAGCTGGGATGGAATAATTGGCGATAGTTATTTTATATTAAAAAGTGAAAGCTGGGGGTCCAGCAGGATGGCTCAGTGGTCTAAAGTGCCTGCAGGCAGCTGCCAGGACCGCAGTTCGATCCCTGGCAACACATGCTGTGCTAGCCCTGTCCTCAGGGCAGGCTGAGATGGCCATAAAAATAAATAAACAAACAAACAAAAGTTCTGAAACAAGAATAAATAAATAATATAAATTTTTTTTTTAAAAAAAAGTGGGCCCGGCGGGATGGCTCAGTGGTCTAAAGCACCTGCTTGGGAAAGCTTGGGCAGCTTCAGGGACTGCGGTTCGATCCCCGGCACCACATGCTGCGCCAGCCCTGCCTTCGGGGCAAGCTGAGCCGGCCATAAGGATGAGTGAATAAACAAACTAAGGTTCTGAAACAAGAAAAAAATAAATAAAATAAAAAATTAAAAAAAAAAAAAGTGAAAGCTGGGCACATTGGTGCACATCTATAATTCCAGCATTTGGAGCCTGAAGCAGGAGGATTGGCAAGAGTTTGAGGCCAGCCTGAGCTACACAGTGAGCTGAAGGCCAGTCTGAGCTATATAATGAGACCCTGTGTCAAAACACCAAAGGTGGGGCCGGTGAGATGGCTCAGTGGTCTAAAGTGCCTGTTTAGGCAAGCTTAGGCAACCACAAGGACCAGGGTTCAATCCCCAGCACCACATGCTGTGCCAGCCCCACCCCCAGGGCAGGCTGAGCTGGCCATAATATTTTTTTTTTTTTTCTTGTCTCAGAACTTTTGTTTGTTTATTTATTTTTATGGCTGGCTCAGCCTGCCCTGAGGCCAGGGCTGGCGCAGCATGTGGTGCCGGGGATCGAACCGCGGTTCCTGAAGCTGCCCAAGCTTTCCTAAGCAGGCGCTTTAGACCACTGAGCCATCCCGCCAGGCCCCATAATATTTTTTTTTAAAGAATTTTTTATTTTATTTTTTAAAAATTTTTTTCTTGTTTCAGAACCTTTGTTTGTTTATTCACTCATTTTTTTATGGCTGGCTCAGCCTGCCCCAAGGACAGGGCTGGCGCAGCGTGTGGTGCCAGGGATCGAACTGTGGTCCCTGAAGCTGCCCAATTCCCAAGCAGGCACTTTAGACCACTGAGCCATCCCACTGGGCCCCATAATATTAAAAAAACAAAACAAAATACAGTGGGGGTGGTGAGAAAAGAATTGTGTTGAAAAGTGGAACACAGGCTAGTATGATTACTTCTGCATAACGTTATTGACACAACAGCCAGATAGATACCTTTAAAAATGTAAGTCAAACTTTGTTCTTATTTCATGTGGGGTGTGTGTGTGTGTGTGTGTGTGTGTGTGTGTTCCTGGAGACTTGAACTTGGGGTACTGACACTGAGCTACGTCCTCAGCTCACTTTTTTTTTTGTGGAGCTGGGGATCAAACTTAGGACCTTGCACTTGCCAGGCAGGCACTTGTGCCCCTGAGCTATCTCCCCGCAACCCCCTCAGCTCATTTTTATTTTTAATTATAAGGCAATGTGTCATTAACTTGCCCAGGATGAGCTCACACTTGTGATTTCTGTTTCACCTCCCAGAGGGCTGGGATTACAAATGTGTAATACTGTAACTGGCTCATTCTTTATTTGAGACAAGGTCTTGCTAAACTGCCCAGGTTGACCTCAAATTTGTGGCCTATTTGCCTTAAGCCACCACACTCGACCACTTTTAAAACCTTCCAATGTAGGGGCCTGGCAGGATGGCTCAGTGGTCTAAAGCGCCTGCTTAGGAAAGCTTAGGTGGCTGAAGGGACCACGGTTCCATCCCTGGCACCACATGCTGCACCAGCCCTGCCCTCAGGGCAGGCTGAGCTGGCCATAAAAATAAATAAACAAACAAAAATTCTGAAATAAGAAAAGGAAAATTAAATTAAATTAAAAAAAAATAAAACCTCCCAATATAAGTTTCATGTTCCACATAATAAAAACTAAATTTCTTTTTTCTTTTTTTTTAAAGCTAAATTTCTTGTAATGGCATATGGTTCCTGTACAACCTGGTCCCAAGTCCTTATCAACAATTCTGATCTCATCTTGTACCTGTTACGTAGCAGATCACCTTCATGGGACTCAGGCTTACTAACAGGATTCATTCAGTACTATCTGAAGTTTCAGGGGTCTTCTGGGAGCTTTGGAATGAATCCTTTGCAGATAAGAGCGAACTATCTCCATTTATTATGTCTCATTTGCATTGAAAAGCATTGATAGTTATGTCATATAACTCTCCTCAGCCAGGGTTATACCACTCATTCTTCTCAGCTCTAATGCTCTATGATTCTAGCTCTGTTCCAGAATTTATAGAGAATTTACACCCCTGGCCTGTCCACCAGATACAGAGGTTGGCCAGGACACTCCTGCGTTTATACATCTCAAGCACCTAGCATAGGGTGCGGCCTACAGTAGATCTGCATAGTGTACTGATGAAACAAATCAGCTTTCACTTGTGTTGGATCCTCATCTTCAAATCCTGCAGACATCTGTCGTTTTCTACACTCAGGTATGATTTCGATTTTCTTTTTTTTTATTTTTTATTTTTGAGACAGGGTCTCACTGTGCAGTTCAGGCTGGCCTTGAGCTCACTTTTGTAGCCCAGGCTGGTCTCGAACTTAAAACGATCCTCCTGCCTCAGCCTCCCAAGTGCTGGGATTACAGGTGTGAGCCACCACACCCGGCTTTTTTTTTCTTTTCTTTTTTTTTTTTTTGTCGGGTATGATTTCTACATTGTTTCCATACTGCATGATGTCCTTAAGAGTAATTTTCATGCCTGTGTCATGTGAATGAATATACTCACATTCTGGGGCACCATAGCGGGTCCTACTAAGTGTAGACCACCTATCTGCCTTACATATACGGCTCATATATTTGGCGTGATTTGGCAGGTTCAACTGCCTAGAGTTCTGGCACTGGAGTTTGCTTCTAATCTAGGGTATTGTCCTAAGATGCACACTCAATAAGCTAATAATCCTTAATAATAAGTCAGTCAGATGTACTAGTGTAACAAGTCTATCTCAAATGAAAAAGAGCTGACAGGAGGATATGATGAGAAGTGACAAAGGACATGCATGTGTGTGGCACTGGAGTGAGGAAGGACAATGAATAGACAGGGAGAAGAACGCTGAAAGCCAAAAGTAATTTCTCTTTCTTTCTTTCTTTCTTTCTTTCTTTCTTTCTTTTTGGTGGGACTGGGGTTCAAACTTACGACCTTGCATTTGCCAGGCAGGCACTTGTGCCTCGGAGCTATCTCTCCAGCCCTCTTTCTGTCTGTCTGTCTGTCTGTCTGTCTTTCTTGGGTAAGACTTATAGGGTATGGACCAAGAACCAACCTATTTATCTTCTAGAGTCTTAAAGACATGGGCTTCTAGGTAAGTCAGTCCCAACCAGTTCTCAATCATCTCCTTTTATCTAGAGAACTAGACTTTTCTTTTTTTTTTTTTTTTGAGAACTAGACTTTTCAAAGTTAGAAAGAACCAGAGAAATTATCCTGCCTCTACTCCCATTATTTTACAGACAAAGGCATTCCAGCTCAAAGGTATCAAGTATTTTGCCCAGGTCTCACAGCAGTTCATGCTAGGGGCTCAGGGTGTCAGGGTGTAGCTCCCAGGTAGATCACGAGCCTAACATGCCCAACGCCCTCAGTTTCAACCCTAGCAGCACACGCACAAAAACAAGTCCAGACTAGATTAGGACATCCTGTCCATCCTTGCAGAAACAACAAGCAATTGTGTTCCACAGGATTATCATACAGCTTCATCAAAAAAAAAAAAAAAAAAAAAAAAAAAAAAAAAAAAATTTAAAAAAAAAAAAAAAAAAAAAAAAAAAAAAAAAAAAAAAAAAAAAAAAAAAAAAATCACACATTTTCAGAAATCTAACATATCTGAAATATATATTTTACCAAAGGAAACTCAGAGACAAATTCATACGCATTATAAAGTACATAAAACCCTCAAACTCTACCAAACAAGCCACCAATTAAACTAAACGCTATTTTAGTGCTTTTATAGTTCATGGAGGTATATAATTCTCTCTTGAGATCTCTAATAGGAGGCTCCAGTTTCCAGGAGGGCTCTCTCCAAAACACAGTCCTGCTTACCGTCTTCTGGCGCATGCCTGGAGTCCTTCGGGTTTCTTGTGCGAGGGAACGCCAAGGTAGCTGTGGGCAGTTGGCTTAGCAGAATCAGAAATGTAAACATAGTCTGGCAGCTGTCAAACAAACTAAAACAAAGAGATAACACGCATCAAAGAATGTCCCTGGTTCAATAGTTTTGAGTTTCGGTGGGAACTGAGTCACCCGACCTGTTTTACACAAAACCACCGCGCGAATGCGCCCCGCGCGGTTTCGGTGGCCAGGCACTGGAAAGTGGCCCCCGGGAGCGCCAGGGGACGCACGCTGTGCCCCGCTCCTCCTGACGCTGCGGAGCGCGGATCGCACCCTTGCGGCTTTGCGTTAGGGTCGGATCCCTCCCGGGGCCCGCACCTGTAGCTTCTGGCACATGTTCCCGCAGCCCTGGGACCCGAGCTCTGTCCTCTGGAGCCGCGGGCCCTCCGCCTCTGGCGCCCAGCTAGGTCTCAGAGACAATCCGCGCCGGCTCTCTCTCGCCCTGCGCGCAGACAGAGGGGACGCCTAAATCCGCCGAGGGACGCGCGTACTCTTGTCCGCGCCGCCGGAGGAGGCCGTCGCCAGCAGTGGGGTGGTGGAGGACGCGGCTGCCAAGGGACACCTGGCGGCGCTCCTCCTCTGGGGCCGGCTCACCTGAGAGGGCGGGCCTCTGCCGAAGTCTCCTGGCTTCTGTCCCAAGCCCTGGGTGAGCCGGTCTGTCTCGGGTCACCAGCTGTGCCTCCGCCTTGGTGATGCGTGGGGACTCTCCGCATTTCTCTGCATTCTAGTGCTTGGGGTTAAGCAGAACGCTAGCCCAGCACCCGGGGTTTTTCTCATTGAGTTGCATGAAGCTAGGGATTATGTTGGGTCAATCATCCTCAAATAGTTGTCCAGACATGAGAGTAAAATACACACCAGAAAAGATACTTTGTTAGTAATAGCAAATAAAAACTGACCTGGAAATGAATTGATTCGAGTAGTTCTCAAATGGTGGTTCACCAGCACCAATGGATGTCTCCAAACTCCTTTCAGGGCATGTCTGGAGTCAAAATTATTTTCAGGCCTGGTGTGTGGTGCTTGCTTGTGATTCGGCTGGCTGTGGCAAGAGGAACATCAGGAGTTTGAGACCAGCCAGGGCTACACACTGAGTTCAAGGTCAGCCTGAGCTAAGTATGGAGACCCTGTTCTCAGAGGCCCTGGAGAGAGAGAGAAAGAGAACGACCGAGGGAGGGAGGGGAAAAGAGAAAGAGAAGATGATTTGACCTTTTCACTTTTGTTCCAAAAGCTATTTGGCCTGTAATGATGTCATTACCCTGCTGACTAACAAAATGGGAGTGTATGCTTCTGTTTTCTAGTATTTCTATAGTGGCTGTTATAAAGTATCAATATGTACATTTTGTATAGAGATTATATAGATTGACACAGTCTGCCTGGTCTCTTGTTATTTCTGTACTTTTATTAGGTTATCTTTAGTTATATCTACCAGGCTAGCTATAATGTCATTATTTTTAGAGAAATATCTTGAAGTCTTGAACTCTTCACTGAGTTTCTATGGAGACAACCAAATAAGAATACATTGTGATCTTGATTTGAAATAAGATTTTAGATTTTAGAAATTTTTTTTTCTTTCCTTGTTTTTTTTGAGACAGGGGTCTTACTATGTAGTCCAGGCTGGCCTTGAACTCATGGTTGTTGTCCTACTTCAGCCTTCTAAGTGATAGGATTACATGTTATTTTAATTTTGAATTGATTCAGTTTTCCAAATTCTTCTTTTTCTCCCTGTAAAGAGAAAAGCCTTTGTTTTATTCTTACTGAGAATCGATATTACTGAATAATTTCTCAGTTGTGTGCAGTAGCTTTGTTTTTGCAGATTCCTTCTAGCAAGTGCTTTTTCTTATCTCTTCTCTTCTCACTTTCTATTTGTCTGTTCTGATGATAGGTTCTTCTCTGGCTCTTATATAAGCAGTAAGACTGAGAAGAGGCTAGTAATGATTCCTCTTAGTTGAGCACAAAACAGGAAAGGTTGTCCATAGAATACACATTCTTCAGAGGCTTCCAAGGCCCAACGCCCAACGCCCTGAGAACGGGGAAATAAACATCCCAGCCTCCATTTCTAGAGAACTGATCTGGCTGAGATCTATATCTAGGAATGTGGGCCTGGGAAATTCTCAGGGGACAAAAACTGGCTCCTTCATTCATCTTTCACTTCTCCACAGTTCCGAGCAGAGTGCCTTTTATACAGCTTATGCTCAATATAAGCAGAAACAACTTTTCTCAGGTAGAAAAAGTGTTTCGTGCTGACTGGAGGGAGGCAAAGGGTCAAGCACCTCATGCTATGAAATCAGCAGATGCGAATTTTGATGAAATTCCTTGGTCGAATGAGTCCACCCACGTATCTGGATATTTGGACCAACACAAGGGAGGCTTTGTTCTTGCATCAATATCAGAGTTTACAGGCTGCGAGGGGAGGCGGATAGAGAAGCAAAGTGCTTCTCAGGGGTGAATTCCATCCCCGCCTGATTCCCTGTAATATGGATCTGAACAAATGTAAAACATTTGGCACGAAGCATACAAACTTTAACCCATTACAGAACTGCAAGGTATTTTGAGGATAGCTGGCAAAAAGGAGAGAGAGAGAGAGAGAGAGAGAGAGAGAGAGAGAGAGAGAGAGAGAGAGAGAGAGAGAGAGAGAGAATCAGTGATGATGTCCAAAGGTTCTGATTTTCCCTGCAGTCTCTGTGCTGTATTTATTTCTTTATTTTGTACCATTTGCTCTGAAAAGTTACCATAGTTTCTGCCCCTTTTCCCAAAGCATTGTAAGTGTTTTCACAGCTAGTATTTTTGTTACTCTGGTTGTCTGTGGTGTTGGAAAGGTGTTGTGATTCCAACTTCACAAAGAGGTTCATTGAAACATGAAGTAAATGAGGAGCCACTGGCCAAGCCTTTGTCTGGTTCTTGACTCTTTCAAGGGCTTTCCTTGAGTTATAAAGCAGTGCAGGGTATTAGGCAAATAATTATTTTATTTGAAAGGAAATAAGAAAAAAAATCAGAGCAAAGAGACTAATGGGTGTGGGTTAATGTGATAAGGCATCTGAGTTTAAGTACATAGCTACCCACTTGCCTGGGCAGATCCAAGAATGAATGGAAACTGGCTGTGCCTTGTGGGCAGGAGGATCAGCTCCAGAAGCGAGCAGGGAAATGTCAAGGCTGCAGCTAGTCAGCACTGTAGTGTGAAGTGGTGTCTACAGCCTTGAAGACCTGCAGATGACAGCATCCTTAGGCTACTCTGAGCAGGAAAACCATTTTACTGACCTTAATGTTTTTGTGACATTTTAGCCTTCATATTTCAATATTGGTTATCTGCTATAAAATCAGCAAGTAGAAAACAGAATCCTATTCATTAAAGTTACTAACATACTGATATGTAGGTATTTTCGTATTCATCAAGCAGGGGCTCAAGGGATCTTCTGTTCTTGTTTTTCAAGACAGGCTTTTGCTGTATATTTTATTTGTTTATTATCATTTTCTAGTACTGGGAATCAGACTCATGGTCTCACGCTTGCCAGGCAGGGGCTGTGCCCCTGAGCTACATCCCCTGCCTGCTATGTAGTTTAGACGGATTTTGAACTCATTATACAGCCCAGGCTGGCCTTAAACTCAGTGATTCTTCTGTATCAGAGTTCCAAGTGTTGAGATTACAGATGTATGTCACCATGTGCGGTCTAAAATTTTTATTTTATGCCATCTCATGCTGGAGATGGTGGCTGTCATCAAGAGGTCGACCAATGGAGGCTGCTGGAGAGGCTGTTGGGAGCGGGGAGCCCTTCTCCACTGTTGGTGGGGAGTGCAGGCTGGTGTAGCCATTGTGGAGATTCTTTGAGGAGCTGGGATTGGGGGTCCTGTTTGGGGCAGCTGTTCCCCTCCTGGGTGTTTTCCCAGGGGAACTGAGATCATCGAGCTGCAGAGAGAGGTCTGTGTATGCCCATGTTTGTGGTGGTGCAGTTTGTCGTGGCTGGCTCTTGTGGGTGTCCCAGGTGCCCATTGGCTAAAGAGTGGATAGAGATGATGTGGTGTTTTTACATGATGGAGTGTTACTTAGCTGTGGGAGAAGACAACCTTGGGGCTTTTGTGGATGGATGGATGGATGGATGGGTGGGTGGGTGGATGGATGGGTGGATGGATGGATGGATGGGTGGATGGATGCATCTAGAGACTGTATTAGTAGGTGAAACAGATCAGACCCACATATGCCAATGTCATGTTGTGTCGCTGGTGTGAGGCCTGGAGGGGTGAATATGGTCTGAAGGGTCCAGCGGATACTGTGAAAGAGAAAGGATTTGTTCAGTGGGAGGGGAAAGCTGGGATGGGGAGGAGGACAAAAGAAAGAGGAAGGAAAAAGGTATATCTATGTATGTGTGCAGGATGATTTGGATGGTTTGCTGCTGGGTTTTGCTGGTCTTCTGAGAGGAGAAGTTAATGCTTAAACTGATTGTACTTTGATTACCACGCTTTCTTTTGGCTTCTTTATGTAAACTCATATTCTGGTAATCATAATGTTCTAAATCAGTGTATTTTTTTCACACCTAAGTTTATCTAACACCAGTTGCAAAACAATGCTCTTTCATAGATAATACTGTAAGGGGAATTTAAACAGATTATGTAATTTTTTAAAAAAATTTATTCATTTGACACAGATACTCACACTGTAGCTCAGACTCATAGTGACCCTCCTGTCTCAGCCTTGCCAGCACTGGGATTATAGGTGTGCGCCACCATGACATATTTAGGTGGCTCACATGGAATTCGGTATGGGGATCGAACTTGGGTCCTTGCATTTGCCAGATAAGCACTTAGACTGCTGAGCTATCTCCCCAGCCCCAGGTTATGTACTTTTACCTTTACAATTGACAGTGTTTCAGGAAAATTGGTAGAACCGAGTGTGGTGGTGTGTACCTGTAGTCTAAGCTCCTTAGAGGCAGAAGCAGGAGGATCTTGAATTTGAGACTAGCTAGACACTATACTGAAACACCCATCACATATCAAACAAACAAGAACTAGAATCATTCATTAATTCCATGTCAGAGAAGAATTATCACACAGTGGTGATGCTGCTGGTACTGTTTAAAGACACATGTCCCATGGAAATCCTGTTAGGAAGTCTATAAGCCAGGATCCTTCCTGTCTTTCTTTGCTGAAGGATAATCTTTTGCTACTTTATGTATCAGAATGGCAAGAAGCTCTCATGGAGGGCCATTAACTGGGCTTGGAAATATAAAATGTGAATTTGCCTTCATGCCTTTGCTGACGGATACTAATGACTTTAGTAAAACTTGTGTGTCCCTTGCTTACCTTGCCAGCACCGGCTAGAGCCAGGAAGAGCATTTGCGCATTTTTGTGCTTTTGCTACTTTGAGCCTCACCTGGCAGAACAGGATTTCCTTGCTAAGTAGATAGAGCAATGTAGAAATTCTGATCCTAAATAATATTCTTCTTTCTAGCTGGATGTCTGAGCAATCACTGCTCTAAACTATGTGAAGCTCTTCTAAAGATTTTGTCTAGGGACCAGGGAGTTAGCTCAGTGGAATAGGTGTTGGCCTGGCAAGCTCAAGGTCTTGAGTTCAATCCCTGGTACTGTAGAAAAAAAAAAAAAAAAAAAAAAAAAAGATTTTTGTCTGAATAAATTTTAAGATTCCTGCATAGCTTAACTTCTAAAATTCTTCCACAGCCTTGATAATAGAAGTGGAGAAGTGGGTCTATTAGGTAATGTGCTCATCATTCCCAGTTCTGTGTAGCCTTGAATTGCTTGCTGTATATAATTAGTGCTCTCTATAAAAGTAAATCTGTCATATTAAAATTGAAAAATCCACCCCTGGTTGTAGAAAGGGTAAACCAATGGAAAGTCTCTAGGGGTGAAAGAGATATTAAAACGTTTTCTAGGTGATGTGTGCTGGCACACACTTGTAATCCCAGCATTTTGGGAGGCTGAGATAGGAAGATAATACATTACAGACCAGCCTGGTCAACTTAGTGGCTTAGCAAGACATTAATCAAATTATTATTTTATTTTTATTGCAAAAAT
>PVJA010011310.1:0-27836 GCA_004027025.1 Myocastor coypus
AAAAAAAAAATAAAGACAGAGTGATAAGATTAGATTTTTCAAAAGAATTCAGGCTTCTGATGGGTTTTGAAAAATAGATGACCCCTCATTGGGCAGAAGAAAAGGTATTCCAGATATACAAACGTGTTGAAAAAAGGACATTGGCAAAAAACTTTAAGGCACGCTGTAAAAAATGTAATAAAATTATTTGGTTGAAGACAGAGGTCTGTGGGCTGCGTTAGAAAATGTTGGTTAAGAACATAAGCTTTAGGTTAGACTGTGGGCAGAAAGTCTGTTTCCATGATGGTTGACCTTACACGAGCTCTTCTAGTTTATGTAGATTTCAGTTTTTCTGTGTGAAAAATGGACATGATAGCATTTATCACCTGGTTTTTCCCAAGATTCAATTAGGTTGTGTAGATAAAGCACTAACCTCAATACTTGGCAAAAGAAGCAAGACCCCCAAGCCTCCCTGTGAATATTGAAGTTAACGCTAGTATTATTTAAGAATACAGAGTGTAAGACGTAGATTGTGAAGGGATCTTGCCAAGAGGAGAGGTAAATCCAACTGTGTGGGTGGAGTGAGCTGGAAAGTAGAATTGGAAGGAACGAAAGGTGAGGAGAAATAGGAGGATATTGGTGGGGCTGATTCGCTGCCAGAAGCTCTGTGGAGTCTGAACGGACAGGAAGAAAATCATGAGAACTGTTTAGCATGGAGAGGGGGAGGGGCAAGGCTCGGGGACTCAGAGTGGTGGACTTAGCAGCAGAAAGCGCAAAGTTAAAATGAGAGCAAGATTACATACTTGCCGTGTTGTCTCTCATATGAAAAGTGGCATCAAAATGTGAGTGCGCTGTGACCTTTATAAAACTGTACTTTTCTCATCTATTCATGCCTTAGAACTCAGTGAAACTAGGAAACTAAGATGCTCTAGGTTAAACATCAAGCAGCCTCGTTGACAGTGGCATAGAACTGCGTGTTTGTTGGATGAATAAAAGAAGCTCACAAAAATGCCCGTGCCGCGACTGGTACAGATCACACTGAAAACAGAGCGGCTGCATGGCCTGGTCTAAGGATTAAAGGTGGCAGGAAGTTTTCTCCTCCTAAAAGTTTAAAAAGGGCAGAGACTTTCAAAGAAAGGCTCCAGTGTGTGTGCTTTTAATTATAATATTATGAACAAATGTTTCATAAATAAAAGCAGAAGTTTTTGAAAATGTCCCAAATGCTAACGATGTACATAGAGCATGGTAAATGTGGAATTTTTATAAATAGAGAATGATCTAAAAGAGACATCAGTATCTAAAACCAAGTTATTTAGTTCAAATAATTACTTTAGAAACTTGTGGCACAGAACAGCACATATTCAAAGCGCTTATATATAGATAGTATGCTGTGAGTTATCACTGAGGTTAAGAAATACACATTTCTGCAGTGGAACAAAGTTTGACAGTGAGAAATACAGAAACACATACCACAGCTCTGAGGGTATTCTACACAGGAGATATTATACTTTCATATTTTAAAATTTTGACACTGATTGATTATAATTGATAAAGGCAATACAGAAAGGAAAGCATTTTTAAAACAGCATTCCCAGTTTCTTCCTAAAGCAAGCAGACAAGCCATGAAGCATTAGGACTTAATTATCAACATATTAAAATAGATGAAAGGTAATTAATTACCTATATAGGTAAACTTGAAAAGTTACAGCTACTTAGACAATTATTTTATATTATTATTGTTTTTCTTTTCTTTTCTCTTTCTTTCTTTCTTTCTTTCTTCTTTCTTTCTTTCTTTCTTGCTTGCTTTCTTCTTTCTCTCTTTCTCTTTTTTTCTTTTTCTCTCTTTCTCTCTTTCTTGCTCTCTTTCTTTCTTTCTCGGTACCAGGGATTGAACTCAGGACCTTGCACTTGGAAGGCAAGCATTCATCCCACTGAACCATCTCCCCAGTCCATCAATGATTTTTTAATACTCGCACTTTGACTTTAAATTGAAAATAAAAAATGACGAATGCATTCAAACCAAACAGAATAACAATAAATTTACATTACTTGAACAGTAGAACTACTCCTGGGCTGCAGTTAGCCTGCTGTCCGCTGCCGGATGTCTCCTTTGTCTCTGGCTTTTTCTCCTGTGAGTACACACACTTACATAAAGCCAAGGGTCCTGGTGACACCCTGAGGGCCCTACTGTTACCTTGATGCTGCCCAAGACTTCAAAAGATTGGCAGGAGATAAAACAGACAACAAAATAAACACAATACTTTTTCAAAATAAAAGCACCTCTCTCTTTTGCCTATGTTTTTAGAAGAAAAGTTTGACTTTTCAAGTATATTTCCCATCACAGTAATAGAGTTTAGGACATTTCTTTAATTAAAGCGAGCAAATAGATTAAATTCAGAAGCAGGAATGTGCCGTCTCGTAGGCTTGTCCCTAGGGTAATGCATGTCTCCCAAGGGATAGAGTACAAGGTCGCTTCACCATCTTTCAAGATGTGCTGGACTCGATGAAGCCTTCAGCTCCAAGGAGCCAATGATGTAATTCCCAGTAAGCCTCAGTATAAGTGGGAGCATGGATTTTTTTCTTCACTTCTACATATTTCTTTTCCCAGTGAAATCTAGTTGAGATTGAACACACAGCAAAGTCAAAGCGTATTCAGGATTTTATTGTTGTATTAAGAAATGTGTGCAGCATCTAACGGTCACATTCCCTAGCAGGGCTGTACGCGCACATAACGCTTCCTAATTCTTTTTTCTTCCCTTTTCTCCCCGCCCACTCCATTTCCTGGTGCCCTTCTCATTTTTGAAATATATCCGTCCCACTTCCTATTATGGAGATTTTATTTTGCCCATGATTTCGTGTATCAATAAAATAATGGATGACCGGACTCCTTTATGAGACTGCCTGTGTTCAGCCACACCGGATGTCACATCCCCGGAAAAGAACAAGCTTGGTAACGTGAAAGTAGAGGTTTCCCCGGCGCCCAGGCAGTATTGTTCGGTCTACCCAGGTCTGCTACGGAGAATAGCTAGGGAGCCGCCGCAGGAGAACAGCAGCTCTTGCTGGAAGGCGGAAGACACCACCGAGGCTAGAAAGTCTCTAAGAAGCTCCAGCTTCTCACTTCTTCTCCGGAATCATGTAAACAAAGCTCCCTACTTCACGTCTGACCACAGTGGAGAGAGCGCTGGCGTTTGGAAGTTCTGATCTGGCTGTGAAATCACTGTGGCTTGATTTTTTTCAGTCTTCCTGTCGCATTACAGTTGTCAGCTGTAGCACAGTTCAGAGCCTGCCACCTGGAAGAGACATCATAACTGTAGCACTGCTAGCGGTAGGACGTGGACTTGTGGACATGAGGAACCCATGGGACGACAACGTAGCTCCCAGTCCAGGGGGACTGGAGGGGAGAGAGCCAAGGGCTGCGCTTTTAAGCAAACAAGCAAATTTTTGTCCCATGCACAGAGCCATGTAGATGTGTCACTAGGAAGGAAGCTGATACATCTGGCAAATCATCTCCCCTTGTGACGTTTCCTACGACTCCATTATGTTATAAAATTTCTGTGCATGTCTGATCTCTATACTAGAAAATATGGTGTAAAAGAATTGGACAAATGAGTGCCAGTTGCAGCTCGTGTAACCTTGTTCATTTCCTAATATTGCATGTGCTTATTTAAAAAATAAGTTGGTTAGAACTACTTCATGTGAAGGGTCGCTGTAAAAATCACACATGAGAGAAATCACTGCATAGAATCTGGCATGTCACAAGGTTCCTGCCAGATTTACTGCCTTCTGAATGGTAGGAAAACCACAAGCATCCCTTAAATCACACCATAGTGCTCTCCTTAGCCACATGCTTCACCACACATCTAAGGTACAGGAGCAGGGCCGGGGCCTCATCGATTTGGTATTCAGTGAATACGTCTAGCAGTGAGGCTGGGGCAGGAAATGTCACAGAAAGAGACAGTAGAGAAAGGGAAATAAGTCCGGATATTTAAGGCAAAATGTTCTCTTCTTAGCCCTATGAAGCTCACTCCATTCTTTTCTTCTCTGCAACCCAGACCACAGATTCCCAACAGAACTTTCTACCACGATGGAGATTTGTATCCTTGACACTCAGCATGGGAGCCATTAGCCCAAGGTGCCCACTGGAGCTCTGGTGATAGCTCATGTGGCAAACAAAACAAAACAAAACAGAGATTCTAATGCATTTCATTTTAGAAATGCGTGCTTTAATGGCCACGTGTGACAGAGACCATCAGACGTGCAGAGAAAAGGGAAATGTTGTAGACACAGGATAAATACCACGGTGACCAAGGCAGACCTGGAGAGCTTGCAGAGCCTCTTTGGTGGCTTGTGGCTTCTGCCCCACCAACCAGATGATCTGTTTCTGTCTCCGCTGCTACAACTGATTGCAAATCGGGGTTCACTCTCATCAAACCAAGAACTGAATTTGTGCCTTGTGGGCTCATGGCATCATGGCGCTCCCTTTGTTAGGATGTTGACTTCCGTAATTTCTCAGGATAGCTCTCCTAAGAGGCTCAGCAGAGCTGTCTGCAGATTCTTTTCACAGGAATTGCTCAAAAAGCAGTCTGGGGGCCAGCGAGGTGGCTCGGTGCTCTAACCTGCCTGCTTAGGCAAGTTTAGGCAACCACAGGGACTGCAGTTCAATCCTGGGTTCCACATGCTGTGCCAGCTCCACCCCCAGGGCAGGCTGAGCCGGCCATACCAAAAAAAAAAGCAGTATTGCAGTTCATATGCGTATATTATAGTCATGCATATATTCCCTCATATACTATCACTATACAGCTATGTACAATATACTTACGCTATACTGATGCTCCTGCACTATTTGTGTAATTTGCAGCTGGGTTTGCTTGGGTGCTCACATCCCTCTGATATAAAAGTTGGAATGAGCTTCCCAGACTGAGCAAACCCTCCTTGAGTAGCAATAGGGGGCAGCGTATCCCAAGTCCTTCTCTTCTCCCTAAGGCTACGTGAAGTGCAGCCAATCCCAGGAGCAGGGGCAGGCTTGCTGGCTGCCTCAGGTACCCTTCACTGGAGAGTTTTCCAAACCTCTGAATCCTCCTTGACAGCAACTACAGCAGAAAAGACCAACTGATTATTTTCAATCTGTGGCATGAACTATATACACTTTCACCAGCATATTTTAAAAGTTTTTTCTTCTTCTTCTTCACAACAGTTTCCTTCCTTACACCCTGAGGCTTCAGACAGCCCCTGTCTTTATGCAGGAGGCATGGTTCTAGAAAATAACGGTAAGTCTAGCAGCCTGGCTTTTAGGAGGCCCCTGGTGTCTGCAAGAATACCCAACCTTTGGCAGCCTTCCCTGGCATGGTCAAGAGCTGTGCACATATTAGGGTGCCCCCTTTTACTTGACCTTGCGAAGTGACAAATCCTAAATACTAATACCCCCTCAAAACGCAGATTACAAAAGTGACTTGCCATCCACTGGCTAAGCCCTTGATAGTCCTTGTTGGCTCATAAGAAGTGAGAATTTCTCAACCAGGAACTCACTGCGTTCCCTGCATGTCTCTGCAATGAAGTGCGGACCACACTGTCTGTGGTTCAGAATTAAATCTCAGAACTAGAGCTGAACTTTCTGATCATCCAGTTTGAAAGTGAAATTTGACCAATGGGTTTCTGGTTGGATGCTCTATTTTAGAAGGACTCTTAGGTATTTTGATCAGGAAGAGGGGTAATGCAGAGCCCTGCTGCCTCTTGTAAGATTAGTCTATGGGTCCATTCTGCTCCAGGATTCTAAAAGGAAGGAGACAGAAAAATGGTGGTGGGCCCACTTGGGGATCGGGCACCAAGAAGCAAGACAATGGGAAAATGAAAGGAAAACCAGAGCCGTGTGACACTGCTTTCTTCCTATCCTACTGCACTTCTTGAGGTGTCCCCCCAGACTGTGAGCCCATGCCCTGAGTCACTCATTGTCACTGTGACTGTATCCGCTTTCCCTCACTCTCCGTGTGTCTTGCACAAGTAGCGCATTTCAGAAAGCCAGGTCCCCGAGCTTCCTGCCAGTTCCTGGAATTGACACCGTAGGACCTCAGCCCTATTTCTGTCTGTGGTTTTGATTCCGGCTCAGATCCTGACTAGAGCGGCGGCGTCCCCTCGTCTTGGCTAATACCTTTCTCTCCTTGCGGTGATGTTTCCAGACCATGTTGAGGAGTCATAAAGTGCTGCTAAAACAGTCACCCCTCTCGGTGTGTCCTTGCTAGGCACCACACAGTATTGCTATTGTCCAGAGGTTGGCCTCTGAGGCCGAGGCTGATTCGGAAAGTTGGTTTTAGTATCCCAGCAGGGCCAGGGAAAACAAAATCCCTGCTCGGGAAAATGGCTCTGTGTCAAGCAGCTGGAGAAGCAGCCCCTGAACGGGTTCCAGAGGCAGATTATTCGGGCTAGTGTGTGTGGCTACCAGACATTTGATTAATATGTTCTTTTCCATCCAATTGAACGCATGGCCACAGTGTCAGATAAATAATACATTGCCACATTTGGCCCAGCCCCTCCATAAGCAAGTGTAGGACCACATGAAAGCCTGACTATGTTTGAGAAAAACAGGGAATCAATCCTCAGGTATCTCGAAATTCGGACATTTTTCCTGTCAAGCTGTTCCAGGAGCCAAATTTGTGGAGTGCCTGGTGCTCTGACCACACTCCGGTCTCTGCAGCTCATCCCACCTCACCACCGGCCCAAACTCAGCCTTAGGCCCTTGAGGGGCGGCCACCGGTGTGCGACTACGGCCCCTTACCCATTCCGGTGTGCATTCAGCCACCTCTCACCAAATGCCTCCTGGTGGCCAGACACAGGAGCGGTGTCTAGGGGTGGAGAAAGGCCAGTGGAAACAGAGGAGGAAAAACAACGAGCACAGCACAGCCTCTGGCGGCCGCTCTGGGAGGACTCAGTCACATGCACAGGTCCATGTGGTGTCATGGCATCAAGTGGGATGCTAGAAACACAGGCGTGCCACCGCGGAGGCGGGACATGGGCCTGGGTGGGTCTGTTTGGAGGCCCGAACCATTGAGGACGTCTTCATGAGGAAATGCATCTGGCTCTGCCTTCAAACAATGCTGCTCTAATGCAATGATATCTTCAGAATGCATGCAATGTATATTGTAAACCAGAATAAAGTCCCACACAAATCCTTTTATTGTGTCGCATGAATTAGCATCAATGGCATTTTATAACTGAGCTACAGGAATAACAAGGAGAATAAGACATGAATAATAAACAGCATCATAAGCATGTTACGTATATTGGATGATTAAATTCTGATGATGTATCTGTGCTGTAGACACACTCCATTTTATATAAAAGTGGAAACCACAGAAAAGTTAAAAATCACCCGAACTCACACTGTAGAGTCAAATTATGTGTGAGAAGAATTTAAGCCTATTCCTTCACTTTTTGTGAGGCCTTTCTTTTGAATTATGTATAATTATTTCATGCCAAGGGATTGACAGGGGTAGGAGTGGGAGGTCTAGAACCGTTTACTCCTTTTTCAGAAACACCTTGCAGATCGAACACAAAGCATAACCTATGGGCATAGAAGTACACGTAGCATGTTTAGGGACAGCGACTATAAGTAGTGTACATACCAAAGGGATTGAGATTCATTTTCTAGAAAGGTGGAGCGGCCTGGGAGAATATAGTGTACAAAGGCTGCTTGATGGCTATGCAAGTGGTCTCAGTGACGGTAATGGCAACGAAGATGTGCTACGGTCTAGGTGCCCCGCCATGTCTCATGCTGTCCGAGGTAGGGCTTTGGGTAGGTAATGCCCGTGGGGACCAGGTGCTCATGAGTGGATGGGGTCCCGGGTGCGTTTATAGTTAACTGTGACGTTGCGAAAAGAAGCCTGGTGGGAGGCGGTGGGCTCCTGGGGAGTGGCCAGGGAAGGTCTAGCTCCCTAGGTCTCTCTTTCTTTCCTTGCCTCCCTCCCCCTTCCCCTCCCTCCCTCCCTTCCCCTCTCTCTTTCCCTCCCCCATTGCTCTCTCTCTCTCCCCTTGTCACTGCCCTCTTATGAGTTCTTTCTTCTCTGCGATGCCAACTCTTCCTTTCCGCCATAGTTGGAAGTCAACAGACCATGACCTGAACTTCTACAACCTGTGAGTCAAAAGCCACTGCCTGATAGGTATGGGTGGCAACTACTGTGTATCAGCCACAAAGAAAGCAACCAAGCCATAATCCCAGAAGCAGTCTTTCTAGTGAGATAAATAGAAGGCTCAGTCTGGGATATCTCACTGTGATCACTAGGGTGGGGTATTCTAATGATACCCAGAAAGATAGGAAATGAAGACTTGGTAAGTCTCCTAGAATAAAATAACTGACCGGGGGCTACAATGGCATGAGTTGGGCAGTATGAGGAGATCTCATCGGGCAATTGCGCTTAAGTCTAGCATTCTTCACTACCCTATTTTCCCCCTATGAACACAATGGATTACTTCCCAGTTGGAGACGTTCTTTGGTGAGATATCAGAGCTGGCATCTCCTTATTGGACATATAGACAGTTACTGTTCTAAGAGTCCTGTGCTAATCTTCACAGTGTTCTCAAGATGGTCTCTGTCAGCTCCACTGTGCAGAAGGGGAGGTTACAGTGCCCAAATTAGAAGCCACTTTTCCGAAGGATCACAGCCAGAGGTCTGCCAGAAAGAGGCTCTCCTCTCCTTCAGTGGCATTTACCATTCCCATTGTCTCAGATCCCTGGGCTGAAATTCTCTCTTGGAATGTTTCCTCACCTTTCTTGGGAAGGGGAAAGGTAGGATGAGGCTGAGGATACAGGCACAAGAGACAGCCTGTTGCATGGGGTAATCTTGGCACCTCTGGCTCTTGGAAAATATGGAACACTGTTTCTCACCTTGCAGGATGTGCCAGACCTTTAATTACCCTGTTCTTTGTATTCCCTCTACGTAGCATAAGACGACATTGGCATTTCCCTCTGAAGGCAGTTGAAAGGACTTAGTAAGTTCATACATCTCAAGGACTTTTCCTTGCAGCAAGTTCATGTTCCAGAAACGTTGCTTAGTAGAATGACAGTCAAGATGAGACAGGGAGGGAGGTGGTGATGGTTGTGATTTTATTTCCATATGTATTTTCCTTATTTGATTGAAGAAGAAATATCACATCAAGTCAACTTCACAGAGCAAGACAGGGAGAGAGGAAGGAGACAGGGGAATAGAAGGAGGGAGGGAGGCAGGGAGAGGGAGGGAGGAGAGAGACAGACAGATAGACACAGAGAGAGAGAGAGACAGAAAGAAGAGAGAGGGAGAGAGAGAGAGAATATTACAAATTTTCAGGATGTAGAATTGGCAGACCTTTGGGGCAGGATGCGGCACTGCAGTAGCTAACAGGGCAGAGAAGGCCCACCACTTGTCAGGGAGTTAGAAAGCTCACTGCCTCCCCACCAGGCTCCGATAACATTTAAAGATGTAAAGAGAATGAGTTCATACATCACACACTCAAGGGACACAGAAGCCCAACAGACACAGCCTCGGGTGGACCTGCCAAGGAACAGCAGCAGGACCCTGGACCAGGTTCCCGGATGGAACAGGTTCTAGAAGAGTAGCCCAAGCACTGGACTGCCTTTGTCTGGACTTTAAAGCTGAGGAGGGGAGGGGGTGCTCGCAACATAAAAGAGCAACTTGGGCCATCTGGTTCTGCAACGGGCTCCCATCAACACGTCTGCGCTCGATGAGACCGATATAATAAACGAGGATAGATGTGTTTCGCTCCTGTCAACAGCCATACGAGGGGAAAGATAAGAGACGCTTTTGAAATTGTAGAGATCTTTTGGCTCTAACTACTCCAGAGGCAATTAGTTCCATATGCGAAGCAAATCCATGTGGATAGATTTAACTATCAGTTCTGTAGTTGCTTATCAAGAGGCAGTATATTTTGTAACACACGCACAAAAGCCGGATTCCGTGACAGTGACACCTGCTTGCGCCCACACCGGACAGCAAAGGATTAATCCCAGGCCTGTGTTATTCTCTGTGCCAACGCAATTTAAGGAAACTAACTAATTATACCTAGAACCAACATTAACAATGATAAATGGCTTTGGAAAAACAGCTAAGCTGGGCAGTGCTCCTTCGCAGATCCTCAGGAAGGCTTAGAACACAACTTCATAAGCTCTAGTATTGCCTCTTCTGCATGGC
Organism: Myocastor coypus; assembly: GCA_004027025.1. Classification (NCBI taxonomy): domain Eukaryota; kingdom Metazoa; phylum Chordata; class Mammalia; order Rodentia; family Myocastoridae; genus Myocastor; species Myocastor coypus. The sequence continues at coordinate 10,154 of PVJA010011310.1, forward strand.
AAGAACTCAGTCATCCAAGGACAATCTTTCACATTTTTCTGTTCTGTAATAAATGTCATGGTGGGTAAGTACGAAAAAGAAATGGTGCCGTCATGGAGAATTTGTTCTTCCCTTTTCTCACAAGCTTCGCTGAGAAGCGTGCCATTTTTATACAGTCTTCTGAATGAGAACTTTTAAAAGAGGCTTAGGTGAAATAAGAAAGAAATACAGAATGAAGAGCAGAGGGGAAAGGATGAAGCAAAGGGAAGAAACTGGAAAAAACAAAAGCAACAGAGAAAGAAGTCCCAGCACCCCTGTCCTGTTCTACCTGTCTCCTGTTCCTCTCTAGCAAGTGCACCTTCGAGATCGCCGTGTGCAGAGCAACGCAAGTGTGCTGGAGGCAGAAAATGGCTCTGACAGGTCACGGGATTCCCAAGGCCAAGGAAGCTCGAGCCCTGGGGTCCAGGAGGATTTCTACAGAACAAACCCCGGGGCCTTTGTTTTGGCAAAAACATCACCTGCGATTTGATCACTGTGCATCAAGCAAGGCGCGGCGCATGCTGCTGGACAGCTTATCCTCCAACTCCCAGCCCATGTGCACCTCCCAGGGAATGCGACCCATGTGTTTCTAATTCATTTACATTTAAATCATCATAATGCTGCTTTGCTGAGCTATTTGATGTCCAAGGAGCCTACGAGGCCTTTCACAAGCTTTTTTAAGGGGCCTCTCCTCTGAACCTGCAAGTCATGGTTTTCCTGAACAGAATGTGAATTAAAATAAAGGTTATAGTTTCTCTTCAAACTAAATTCTTCCATATTTAAATGTTTAATAATAATGACAGCCATTAAAATAATGTGATCTCGGGCCGGCGGGAAGGCTCAGTGGTCTGGAGCGCCTGCTTGGGGAAGCTTGGGCGGCTTCGGGGACCGCGGTTCGATCCCCGGCACCACATGCTGCGTGCCAGCCCTGCCCTCGGGGTGGGCTGAGCCGGCCATAGAAATGAGTGAATGAACAAAAAAATGTTCTGAAACAAGAAAAAATATATAAATAAAATTTAAAAAATTAAAAAAAAAAATAATGTGATCTCAGAGGCAACCTTACAATATAGAAGTACAAAAATCTATCAGTGTGGGTAGAGGGCGCACGGGCATTGCTAGCTCGTCCAGCACAACAGCTATGAATAGAAATGTTTGTGTCCTGCTCCTTTTGCAGACTGCACAGCACGCTCTTTGCTTTCCTCAGCACAGTAATTGTTCTAAAGCTCAATCTAATTTCTTTCAATCGTTGAATGCATACATGGATATAAAATCTAGTCATCTTATAACATTTTAAAAGAACATTTCAAATGCCTCAGTGCCAGAGTTGCTTGGTTCTCCATAACTTCATGAACTGATGAAGTTTATCCCTTAAAAACTAGCAGTCGGAGTATTGTCTGCCATTTACTGAATATTGCAGACACCGATGGTGTCCTATGCAAGACTACTTTGTATACCTTACAATGGGCTTAATGGCTGCAAGAGTTCTGCAAGTCTTATCACTCAGTGGGTACATGCAAAAGCAAGAGCGTGAAAGTTTGGGCAAGATATACTTTTTATTACTTTTAACAAGAAATAACAATGTGGCAGTTTCAAAACACGTTAGCAGTACATTCTCAACAATTGATACAATGTATATTGTTGTCCTCATAGTAGTAATACAGAGCACAGGATGCAGACATGATAATTGTTCTAATCACTATTGGTACAAAAATTTCTTCTCATTGAACTAAGAGAAAGTACTCGTGTACCTAGTTCAGTATTCCATAATTGTAGTGGGTTATTGGCAGAGCTGGCAATGTCGGAAGCTGTTGATATAAGCCTTTTACAGTTCAGCATACTAATCTAGCTTTACTTTTTATGCCTTCCAGTTAAACCTTTCTGCTGGGTGGTTAAGGCCAAGTTAGAGCAAGACATGTGTAATAAAACATGTACTTTTGTATCTGACAAGATCAGTCAAACCCCCTCAGGATTCACCTTGAAACCATGTACAGCGTTTTGTAAAACTGTTGTCAGTGTCAGCCATCTGGATGAATCACAGCCATGGCTTGACCTGTTTTCTCTCTGTCAAAGCCTGAGAGAACATTTTCTCTCTGGGTGACTCTCCTAAGGGCCAGGTAGATAGCTCAGGGACATAAGAGCCTGTCTGGAAAGTGCAAGGTCCTGAGTTCAATCCCTGGTTCCACCAAAAAGAAAAAAAAAAAATTAATCTAGGTGACTCTCCTTAGGCACACTATACATCATCAATTCCTTTCCTCTGTGGAAATAATCTCCTTGAACAGAAAATTTGGGACACCACTGAGTTATAGGATAGACATGATATACTTGACTTAGCAAAACTTGTTCTAATTTACACAACCATGAAGCAGAAGCACAGACATCTAGAATAATTAAAACATAAAGAAGAGGCTGGCAGTGTCCAGTAATACTTCATTTCAGGATTTTCAAACTATCCCAGCTTTCTTCCCTAGAATCCTGAAAAGAATTACATTCATGATCAGAAGTACCACTGCATTAGCATCTTTCATCAACAAGATTCTTCAGTGAGCTGGGTGTGGTGGCTCATGCCTAAAATCTCAGCACTCGGGAGGCTGAGGCAGGAGGATTGGTGTGAATTCGAGACCAGCCTGGGCTACAAAAATGAAACAAGTGTAACATCAGACTAAGTCCATGGTGTGGAAGGTCCACTCAGTGCTGTAGTATTAGTGGCCAAAATTAGAGACTATAAGTTCAGTGCTAGTGGGTGACAGTGGTAGGGGGTGATGGGCTTCAGAATGTTTTTTGAAGATCCACGAATACACATAAATCACTAAAACTAAGCCTCACCCATACTATTTAGTACTTAGCAGATCTGTTTCCCTCCTGCTCCTCCTCCCCCTCAATATTTAGAATTTCTACTGAAGCCATGGTTTAGATAGGTTCTTTCTTGGAAGATGACCTTGATGCTCAGGAAAAGGACAGACTTGAGTTGCTTAAGTTGGGGAGCCAGTGAGGAAGCTGTAGCAATTACTCGTGATGCGCAAAGGCAGTGTGGAATTCCCACTAGTGGGAAGAATTAACTAGTGAGAACCTTTGGTTTACCATGTTCATAACCATTTTTTCAGTACTGAGCTTTATAAACAAACAAACAAACAACAACAACCAAAAAGCAAGTCTAATTCCACAGTATTGGCTGACAACTCAAATTTCTTTCCATTTCTCAGTGTAATGTCTATGCACCCACATACATACACATGCTGTCATCTGTAATAAGCATAGGCTCAAGGATCATGGAAGCAGAAACGCTGCTCTCTGGATAACCATTTCAACACTAGAATGATTTCATACTGGGCTTTGTCTCTTTCTATTGATATTAAGAAATGGATCTAATATAATGACCTCTCAAGAGAAAAGGAGGAGGAGGAAACCTCCCAAGCAGGAAAAGGTAAAAATTATTTGTGTAAAATGAAGTCACTTCTCCCTATTTCTTTTTTTTTAGGAAAAATTATCTCTGTCAATGGACTATTACACATAGAACAGTCATTCCTGTGATAATTGAGAGGTTCTGAAACGTCTGCCTATCCAGTTTCCCCTGGTTTGCTGCTTTGAGTTATCACTCCAAGCCTTAGCTGACTATTTACAAAAGGCATTTAGGCCACTTGGAACTTTAGCTTAAAGGAGAGAAGACGAAGAATCTTGGCAGTCTGCAGGGATGCTGCGCCCTGTCCCAGCACTGTGACAAAGCAGACCACGGCCTTAACAAGATGCCACCCACTCACCTGGGTACCTTCTTCTCTCCTCCATTTCCCACCATTTCCAGGCCATGGCATTTCTGGCAGCATTTGCATCTGTTCATACGCCAGCCTCACCCCTACTGAAGTCCATTCACGAAGACCCTGCAGTTAGCTTCCAAGAGGCCACTCCCTCCAGCCTCCTGCTACAACTTCCATCTTCTCAGCATCTGACAAATCATTTCAGAACAGAGCTTTCCTGACAGCACCACTCGCAACGTGAACTGCATCCGCCACCCATCACTGCTTTGGTCATTGTTTTCCGTCCTGCTCAGAATATAAGCAAATATTCATGATCTCCAGCCAAGCCCCGAATCTCTCCGCACTGGTTCTCTCTCAGTCAATAAACTCCAGTCACCCTGGCCAGCCTACCCTGGCTGTTCCTCAGGCTGCAGCCACACCTCCAAGATCACCGCTTCTGAGTTCCATTCCCTTGTTGCTTCAGAGAAAATTCTGAGTGTGGCGAGCTACGGGCAGGAGTGGAATCAGCTAGTGGTCATTACTAGTTATGTTCAGTATGTGCACGGACGAAAGAAGGAAGAAAGAATAAAGGGAGGGAGGGAAGGAGGAAGGGACGGAGGGAGGGAGGGATGAAGAGACGGAGGGGATAGAAGAGAGGGAGGGCATGGAAGGGATGGAAAGGAGAAAGGAAGAGAGGAAGGAAGGAAGGAAGGAAGGAAGGAAGGAAGGAAGGAAGGAAGGAAGGAAGGAAGAAAGGGAGAGTTTAATGATTTTTACTTCAGTGAACTGATGGTTCACTACCGCACTTGGAATATAAGCACAAATCTTGCTAGCCAGATATCAAATATGTGTCTCAAGTTGTGAGCACCTAGATGCATAATCCCCATCATATGACCTTGGTTATTTCTTTTCTTTCCACTAACATCTGAAATCTGTTGTTTACGGAGACTGTAAGCCCCCTAACATCAAGACTGTGTATCTCACATACGTCTCCTTATATCACCAGTACCTAGAAAAACACCTGTATGATCTAAGTGAAATTTTCTTCAAAGATTTTTGGAATTCATCCAAGATTATTTATGCTTTGCTTTAAAAGATGAGATCATTAATTTTAGGTGTCAACTTGATCACACCACGGTAGGCAGATATTTTGTCAAATGCTAAATGTTATCGTGAAAAGATGTTTTAAAGTGAGAATAATATCAAATCTATGGACTCAGTGAAGTAATACCCTTTCAGGAATCTGACAGGCCTCTGAGAATCAGATAAAAACCTTAGGATAAAAACACTGAAGTGCCCTAGAAGAAAGTAACTTCCAGACCACATCTGAACTGCAGAATGCAGCATCCAGTCTTCCCGCAGGCTCTCCCACCAGCTTGCTCTGCAGATTTCTTACTCGAAGCACGTAAGCAGTTCCTTAAAACCAGCCGACCTCTCACATACGCACACAGCCCTATAGATACATACACATCTGCACATCCGCATCCAGATAAAAAATAGAGACATTTATGGCTAAGGTTTTCCAGTTTCACTCCTGCAGAACAGTGGGAGAAAGTGCGCCGCCATGCTTCGCCGGCTGTACCTATTCAGATGGGAATTAGGTAGGGAAAGACTGGAGCAACAAATGTTGCCGGCAGCACTGCTGGGTAGAAGGACGGTAGCGGGTGATTTCTGTCTTCGTCCTAGTGCACTTCCATTAGCGTCAAGGAGTCGACCCTGAGAATTTTAATTTAAAAGAAGTTACATAAATTAAGACAGTTTTCAAAATAGAATGTGAGCTATAGATGCGATGGCTTTGTTAAAAAGCCACCCCTCTGTGAGTTAGCATGTTCCCCAGTGCCATTCTAAGGGATACTACACCTAATCACACCTGCACGGCCTCGATGTTGTCACTGATAGGACACTGTGGCTCCTTCCACAGGGAGGGTGTCTCATGCCATTACGGCCCAAGAGTGCTCTGTAACCTGACAGACCTTGGTTAGAAACCTATCTCTGCACAGCCTCGTCAGCCCAGGCGTGGCGCTTGATCTCACTGGCTCTCCAGTGTCTCAAGAGAGACGTGAGAGACATTTATGGGCAACACCCAGCCATGCATGGCTCACAGTAAATGGTCAATACATGCTAGTATTAATTCTTGGAGCTACATGTTAATTTCCACAGCACCTAACAACATACCAGACACACAATACAGTACAATAATTATGTCAGAAGAAGAAGGGAGTCAAATTAATCTGATGTGTGAGGGGAAGGGTGCTTCTGTAGTTTTAGTTTTGTAGTTTTAATCCATACTTGCCCAGCTTTCCAAATCTCTATATTCAAGTTTTATTCCAAGGAAGATCAGGCCTATACATGAAGATGCTTTCATTTGTTTCTTTAAATTGTACAAGGATCTGCTATAGGAAAAACACTATTTGATTCTTAACATTTGATTCACCTGTGGCTTTTATTGGAAATTCATATTATAGCCTAAAGATCTTAGGTTTCACACTTCTGTAAAGACTAATTTATTTCTATGTAGGAATAAATCATGAATTATTTACTGGTATAATTGTTATTAATTCATTGTAGCCAGATTTGATGATGGCAGTCATCTTAAGTCTAAGAATGCTAATAGAACAAGTACCTTTCTTCCAGATAAAAAGAATTACTTTTGTAAAAGATGCACTAATGAAAATGTTTCAACTCACAAATGAAAAGACCAATTAGGCAAAAATAAATTTTAAGCTCCAACCTAAATTTAAAATATATATACGTTCCTATTAAATCAGCTGTGATCTTTCTTATCAGAAATGAATCAAATTTGGGGTATGGTTTGAGCATATCATGGAAGAATTTTAAGTGTTTGTTACCCAAATTTTATGTTTTTATTTTTGCTTGATATTATAGAGCTACATACAACCTGAGACTTGAAAATTCAAGGTTTTTTATGTAATATGGGGATCTACAAGGTACAGGGATTACAGGTTCTCTCTACATTCAGACTCTTGGTGATTCTCCTGTTTTCAGCTTTCCAAATGTTGGGATTACAAGCCTATGCCACCACACCCAGTCTCTATGATTGTCTCAGCGTGCCCCAGGGTCTGAGCTGGCATAGCTGGCTGGGGAATGAACCTTCCTGCCGCAATCTGACTAAGCAGGTGCTTTAGTCTGCTGAGAAATTTGGCCAGCCCTGATAATTCAAGTTTTAAATATCCAAGTTTCTTATCACCAATATGACAAGGGAGAAAGGGAGAAGGAAAATGAGAAAGAAAGACTGAACAAAACAAGTGAAAAAATAGTACGGAATTGCATAAATATTTCTGCAATTTCACATGGTGATTTCACTTAACTCCACAGTTATATAAATATATCATAGAATTATGCAAATATATAAAACATCTGCTTGTGTCAACACAGCGTTACATAATGCATTCTGTAAGGTTTCCATAAACCATTTCAAGATCTAAGGTTAAAGTGTTAAAAATAAAAGTATGTGTTAAGTGACCCTTGCTAGACATTCTAATGCAAGGGAATCGAAAACAGAGCTTGGAAGTTGCTGAACATTACACAGGTTAGGGGTTTGTTATGGAAGTTTGTGTTAAACACTTGGCTAAGCACCCCTGTGCCAACCCAATCCTATGGAAGGTCAGGGCAAACAAAGTACTTCTGAGGCTAAGTGCTCAAACACATGAGGTTATTGATTCTTTGGGTATCATTTATTTAGCAAATGATATTTTGGAGTCCTTGATTATACCACTAGATATGACTTGGTATAAATGGACTTTTAAAAAAAGCTTATAATTAGGTTCCAAACTACAATATAAATCAAAATTTATTGTAGACACTAACCATTGGAATGGTAGGCAGAGTCGCCTGTGTTAGTGAAAAAAGAATATGATATCAGTAACTGCCAGTGGGTTTGTTTTTCAGGTTGATAGGGAGGCATAAGATACTACACACTTTGGAGGGAGATAAAGAAATGTCTGCTAATCCTGTAGCAGCACAACTGCCTAAAGGCAGTTGTTGGGTCAGATTTTACTGTGTCTACACTGGTAAACATCTGTTTTGGAATTCTACCATTTAGAACAAAAACAACAACAAAGGCGGAAGTAATCGGATTCAGCATTTGTACAGCACTCTCTGTCCTACACACTCCGCTATGCGCATCCTGTTCATACTGTCTCAGAAAATTCTCACAATATGGCAATGGTACCTATGTGTGCTCCTAATTCTACATAACCACAGCAGAAAGATATGGCGATAGAGGTGAAAATGCTAGAACAACCTGGACTCTAGAGAAGCATGAGGTCCCCTGCACTCGATGCTTCTTGTGCTCAGCTAATAAAAAGTTGGGGCAGCTGAGGGATTAACAGCAAAGCTGAAAATCAAGAGTGGCCAAGGTAGCTGCCGATCTCTCTCTCCAGTTAGACAAAGGCAATATAGCTAATCGAATTGGCCTTGTATACAGCCATTTCGCATCTGTAAACAAAACGTGTACAGATTTTTCAGTGGTGAGAATTGTCTCGTGTGGACATGGCCTAATTTCTCAAAAGAAAATTAAACCAAGTATGTCCTTGACTCCTGAAGATGGAGAGCAACATCAGAAGAAACTTAAGAGGGACCCAATCTCATTCCAGGGCTTTGACTAACTCCTTGCATTTTCAGTCTTCTCAAGTTTTCCACACCTTATGGATAGATGAAAGGACTTACTATTTAGGAGACTTTTATTACAAAATCATAAATATTTTATTTACCCAAACTAGTAAGGAAGGAAGAAATGAGGGGGAGTTTGGGCAGCTTTCTGAGGAAATCATTGCCAAAGGTCCGTTCACATTGACTTCACCCAGCTCTCACTCAAAAGCACTTTTGTTTTGCTCCAATATTTCATTCTATTGGAAGACAGCCATCAGGTATGGGGCACAGATAAAGCAATCTGCCAGCATCCGGGTTTAAATCTGGAAGACAAATACGTGAATGTACTTGAACTAGGGAACGTCTTTGATGCTAGTTACCTATTTCACTGATTCTGAAGGTGCCAGAGCTTTGGTGTTAATATTGATGCTGTGCTTTTTAGGGACCGATCTACTGACTTTTGCTTCTTTGAGCATTTCATCTATAGGTAAGAAATCCATGTCTTGCTCTTGACTACACCCCAGTGAGCTCGTGGGAAAAGTTTTCTAGGGTGACATATGTAGGCCACTGGTTGAAAGACTTTGCCCAAGGAGAGTTCTCACGGGTGCTTCAAGATCAGACCTCCATCACCAAGACCAGCATTAGCCTCTGTTCTTTCTTACCTGCACATATGGAAAAGTCCAGACTGGCTTTCCCAAAATGTAAACTTTCTATATAGAAATTTCTGTCTTTTCTCACCAAATTGAGAAAGTCTAGAGATAACCGGCCCGCTTCATGACCTAGACAGAGGCATTCACCAGCTTGGGATCTGCAGATTCCACTTTATACTGCTTGGGCAGCTTCCTCAATGTTAGTGTAGTAGATGGCCAATACTCTGCAGATTCCTCATGCAGCCTCGCAGGGGTGCACTGATAAACAGCCTCTAAGACAAGGACAGACAAAAAGAAACAACTCAGCTGCCTTGTGCTTACCAATGTCCATGGTGGAAAATACTTCAGTGTCACTGGAATTGCAGCCACCAATGGGAAACCACTAAACCTCAGGTTGAGAACAGGAGCTAATGGGAGACTCTGATAGCAGCTTCCACTAAGCTCTAACACGAACTAGAGAATCACATATTTCACATCAGAAAGAAAAGGAAGGAAGAGGCTCCGCGAGCACTCTTCTAGCAGAATATTTACCTGGGCTAGGGATCCGTCATTCTTGGGAAATTCCAACGAATTTCAGACTGCTTAAGCTGCCCTAGTCTTTTCAAAGTGTAAATTGTTTGAGTTTCTCACCTTCGTCCTACCACTGTCCACCTAATCCATCAGAGGGCAAGCATCTCCCCAAGTTCTGTCCTCATACTCCACGACCCCTGCCTGGAATTCCACACCCACTTGGCATGCTTACTTATGCACTATTTTTTTATGAAACTGTCTTACATGATGCTGAGCAAAGCTGTGAGTTGTGAACTGTCTAAGGGTAAGGATCACGCTTGTGTTTACCTCAGTATCCAAAATGCCTCCTACAGACACTAGACTTCTGATAAAGAAAGATGCACTGGGCTGGTGAGATAGCTCAATGGATGAAAGCACCTGCTTAGGCAAGCATGAGCAGGCACAGGAACCACCGTTCCATCCACCACCCGCTGCGCCAGCCCCTCCCCCTGGGTGGGCAGAGCCCATCAGAGTCCTGTCATAATGGTGCACTCCTGTAATCCCAGCACTGGGGAGGCTGAAAGCAGGAGGATCGCCATGAGTTCCTGCTGTGTAGTGAGCCTCTGAAACAACTAAATACATTTGGAAAAAAAAGAAAGACTTATTGAAAGTAAGACGTTGTCACATTTCCCTCGTTGCTGGGACAAATGCCCGACACTGAAAATGAAGGAAGGAAAGGTTTATTTAGCTCACAGTTCGTGGAGGATTCAGTCCATATTCAGCTGGCCCAAGGCTGAGTGGAGCAGGGCGGAGAGCATCCAGTTCATGGCGGCGGAACTGCAGCAAAATGGTGGCAGAGGCAGGCAAACAAACAGGGCAGCAGAGAGCAACAGCTAGAGTCTGTCCTTCTGTCTCTCTTTATATCACATTCAGGCTCTCCGCCTTAGGCTACACCCATAATCCCAGAAGTACTTCAACCCATAATCCCATCAGTACTAAAACCCATAATCCCAATGATCGTGGATCAACTCTCAAACTCTAGAAGTCCCCACCCAATGACTACATGAGGCTTTGGGGGAACAACTAGACATAAACCATAACAGACATAATTAAGCACTTAAAATGAGAAATTTAAGTCCTACTTATAAAATGCATAACAATGTGTATTGATCTTGAAATGAAATCTCACAGTTCAAAATTTTACTTTTTGTCTCTTGTGAAATCATCAAAATTTTAATTTTATTACCATGTTACATGTACAGGTTACCATTTTTAATTTGTGAATTCTTGGTGTGTGTGTGTGTGTGTGTGTGTGTGTGCTGGCATTCCATGAGAACATTTATTTATAACTTCCAGCTGACCATCGTTACCATCACTGCAGATGCTGAGGTCTCTCACACACCTAGTTCCTCTTTACAGGGCACACGAGGTAACACGGATGCATGGATCTAGAGCACTAAGCACAGGTCGAATTTCACCTTGTAAACACAGAATGAATGACTGGAAATACAAACTGAGTGAACGTGTAGAAGCTCAGAATTGAGCTTCCTGCCTCAGCATTGAGCTTCCTGCCTCAGCTCTCAGACTGGAAAAGGCACACGTAGGATGAAAGCTGAGGTTCTCAGCTAAGTAACCAATTTCAACTAATATTTTGCCTAGCACAGAGGCTCTTGATGAGTGTGATTCCAGAATCCCTTTGCAGATTTATAATTATTAAGGACTCCCACAGGGAATTTGTTTTTGTGGGTTAAATCTACCAGTGTTTGTTTACTGTATTCAAAATAAAAACGGGAAATTTTAAACACAAAAATCCACAAACACACATACCATTAACCCTCAAAGAGATGATTTCTTCCATTCAGTCTCCTGGATGCTCTGGAAAACTCCGTCATATATTTTTGGGATAAGGAGAGTGAGAAAGAAACATCATTGTTGGTATTATTATGAAAACACTTTTGACATTATGTCTATCCTGAAAAAATCTTGAGGACTCTCTGGGGTCCTGGACCATAGCTTGAATGTTTCTGGCTTAGCACCTCTGGGGCAAATAAACACATTTGTTAAATAAATTAATTAGTGATCGAGTCAGCTTATGGCCCATATTTATTACCAGTGTTGCCTTTACACAGCCATCTCTAATGAGCAAAGACCAGCGCCTGCCTGCTTTGGCACTTTATGGCCCTAGCAATCCATCAGCCTCAGTTATTAGTCAATAGAACAGCAAAGAGCAAAGCCCATGACAATAAGAAAAACAGTATGAAAGGTACCTGTCAGCTTTGGTCTAACTCTTTGTTTCCATTTCAATATCATTTCAAATTAGTAATTTACAAATGTAGTCATAAATAAATAATAGTGATGCCTTATACCTCTAAGTACCTTTTTAATGTTATTTAATCCGAGGCTCAGAACAGAGAGAGACAAAATTCTCTGTTGTAAACACTGGGAGTATCTTTGGACAGGAATTTAAAGCTATGCACTTCTTAAATATCAGAAAGCCATTGCTTTCTTGCTTCTGCTTTGAGTGTTCTTCACAGGTTTCAGTTTGCTGCCCATTTCAAGTAGATTGGAGAGTCAAATAAATCATTCCAGTAGAGGACATTCTTAAAATCAAATGTCTATTGGGGAAATAGCTTTTCCATTTATTAATATTAATTTTTTAACTTTACCATATGTTCTGGTTGCTTTTCCACCTCTGAAACTCAGGGCTCATCATGTTCCTGTGTTTTTCTGAAGTTAAAAGAATGATGTTACCCACCCAGTGGTCAGTTTTATAGCCTTCCCGTTCCCAGTTCTTCGTCCTGATTTTAGTTCATTCCCAGGTATGGCCACATTCTGGTAAATGCCCTAAGCAAGAAACACCGAAGCCAATTTAAACAAAAGAAAGGGAGGGAGCGCTGCTCCGAGAGGCATCTATGCCAATGGGAAAAACGAAAGCAGCGGTTTGCCAATACTCTGTGGCCTGAGGGTTACCGTGGTATCCAAATAGAACTTATAAAGTGAGCCTTAAGGTTGGGGCATCACAGAGTAGAGGAAAGAAGCAACGATCTTTAGGTGACAAAAAGTTTTTCTGTAGCAGTACAGCGTTGCGCCTTCAGAAAGTCAGACAAATGCCAGACACTAGAAACATATCATACAATGAAAATTCATGTTTTATAAAAGCAAATTGACAGTGGATTTAAGTCTATGTGTAATTTATTGACAGATGGATTCGTACTTGCATTCAATAGCCCTCATAATGTGACACTGCCCGTTCAGACCTGTTGGGATTCACAGATGTCTGTGTTGTTAGCAAAAGAACTTTGGAAATTGCCATGCGAAGAAGAGGAGAGCTGCCACCTGAATTCACATAATGACTTCTAAAGTAGCCTGGTGATTCGGGTAAAAGCAGGGACAACAAAATATCGTGAATTTATTACAGTTAAAAATGACTCGGACAGTAGTCCCTCTTGACCTCTGCGGTTCTCTTCTCCCTCCTCCAAAAGTACTTTTTGTACAAATCACAGAAGTTAGAAAATAGACACTTGAAAAGAAGAAATAAGAAGCAGTAGTGAAAAAAAAAAGCATTTCTTCTAACTGAAAGAACCACTAGGCATCCCAGGTTTTGTCTATGTCATTAAATGTCAATGCAACCAAACTCTTCTGTGAGTACAGACAGATCCTGCCAGCCTTTACTTAGATATTTCAGGTAATTACTGCTGTAATTCATCCACCTGAATGTTTTCTGTCTTACTAGCAAAATAAGGGACACTTCTTTTCTTTTCTTTTCTTTTCCTTTCCTTTCCTGTCATTTAGTTTCATTTCTTTTCTTTCTTTTCTTTCCTTTGTTGTGATACTGGACCTGGAACTCAGGACCTTGCACTTGCTCAGCAGGTGCTTATACCACTGAGCTATACCCCTGGCCCTGATGGCTATTTAGTTTCCTCTGCACCTGACAATATTTAATCAAAACAGTACATCTGCACAGTAGAAAGTTGGGATTTTAAACCAGATCTGTTTCCCGCCAAATCTTTCATTTTTGTCTACAGAGCTCCAGTACTCTAAGGCACTTTCATACAGACATGAGTGGGTACCTATTATTGTCCTCTGTGTCATTCTTGTTAGAGAATAATACTCAGGTAGAGTCTGAACTTGGGGGAGGGAGAAGGTGGCTAAACTATAGCTACTCATGAAAGATAGATTCTAATGATAACCACATAACTTTAGAAGCCCATTTCTGGTGTCTAAAGGCAGCACTGAATATACACCTCTGACTTGTATGTACTGTCTTAGGTATCTGAGGTGTGAGCTAATTAAAGATAAAAGGCTCATGGGGGCAGCATTCAGTGGATCCAAAATCTTTGGCACTTGCTATTAATGAGTCATAGCTATTTCTTTGTTCACTGATAAAGATGAAAAGAAGGAAAGAAGGAAGGAAGGAAGGAAGGAAGGGAGGGAGGGAAAAAGAGATCAATTCGAAGCATTATAAGGAAAGCTAAGGGATATGCAATATCATGTCCACAAAGAGGAGTGAACCCCATTTTTTTTTAAAAAAATCACCTACTATGCTCCCAGTGTAAACCCATTATTACTGTTAGTATTTAGTGAATAGTCATTTGCTAGTTGGTTACAAACCTGTCAAAGGTGCTGAGTTGATTTGGAAAGCAGGTAAAGGTGATTCCTAATACACTGAAATACTAATTTTTAAAGTGTAGAGATTTTTCTCTATTGTTCTAAAATTTTATTCTTTTCAGAATGTGAAATAGTGGTCCTACCATCTACAATAAATAAACAACCAACTTTGAGTGGTAACTGGAAACCTTTTCATGCAGGCATTCAACCGGAAAGCCTGTATGAAGATAACAGGAAAACACACAGATCTTCAAGTGTTTTGATCCATGAAATTCTACATCTAAAACTAAAGTACTTTTACTGAGACTCAAGGAACAAAACGGACAATAGTGGAATTACATCGGTGAAATTTGAGTAGACAGATTCCTGAGACCTGCAAATCACGGCCATCGCCTCCCTGACGTGGTTCTTGAGAGGAAGGTGACAAAGTCTCTCTTTTTTTTTTTTAACTTTAAAGAGAATTTTAAAGAAGACAAGCAAGACATCAAAATCTTTTTTTTTTTTTTTTTTTTTTTTTTTGTCTTTTTGAGACAGGGTCTCGCTATGCAGTTGAGGCTGGCCTTGAGCTCACTTTTGTAGCCCAGGCTGGTCTCGAACTCGCACCGATCCTCCTGCCTCAGCCTCCCGAGTGCTGGGATTACAGGCGTGCGCCACCACGCCCGGCTAGACATCAAAATCTTTAAAACCATACATAATTGTAAAACAATGGATGCCTTGAAAGTTTATGAAACTTAGTTTTCTAAATGATCAATGATATGGTTCAAGGATTGACATTTAAAAAAAAATCAAATTGAAAATGCATCATTATGGGAGCTCTTACTACAGAATGCTGAATTTTTTAAACAGCAAGAATATCATGATTCATACAGTCCCAGGAGTGCTGTCCAGCTCAGAGCACTCCAATTTGGAAACAGGATGCTTATTCCATTCATGATGACATGGCTGAAAATAGTTTCAGAATGTCTGTGTTTGTATTGTCCCTTCCATGTTATTCTGGGTTATGTCAATCCTGGAAAACATTTGTCTTCTGAAACCAAAGTGAATCTTTTGGAATATTCAAAACCATTCATAATGAGTCCTGTTGATGGTAGTAAATGATTTGTCAGAGTTACGCTGCTTGTTTACACAATCCATTAAAGAAACTGGCACTTGACTCGGAAGCATTCAGATTTCCTGGTGTAGCTGGAAGCAATTTTATAAGCAGAAAGTCCCCAGTGGAGATGTAAAAATGATACAAAGACATACTTTTTATAAAGAAACTACGTTGAAGATAACTCTTTCATGAACATAAAATTTCTGGCTGAACGGTCCTAATTTGAAATAAACCTTTTTCCCGTAGAAATTACTCATTCTAACAATCTCGACAGCTCAGTGTCTCTCATTACAAACTAAAGACAAGTTTCCCAGCCTCTTACTTATTATGAAAGGGTATGATAAAAATCAATTGGATGGTTGTTGTGTGAAAAATATATAACCTTGAAAATATGTTATAAAAAAGACCTCGCGATTGGGGGAGAAATAGCTACAATGAGAAGAGGAATACCTTCAGCAAATCTACTTCTAGGTTGAATTTTAATTTGGGAGTTGGGGGGATACTGTTGATCAAACTCAGGACCTTGTGCTTGCGAGGCAGGTGCTGTGTCTCTGAGATATATCCCTGGCCCTTAATCTTTTTAACTGAAGTGGTATTGTTGATTTGTGTATAGATGTCCCCTCAAAGCCTCATGCAGTCATGAGGTGGCTTCTGGAATTTGTAATTGGTTATTGTGGGTGTCTGTGTTGCACCTCCCCCGGGGCAGGTGATTTTCATTTCAGTGTAAGGAAGGAAGAGAAGTTAGCCTTTGCTCTTGCTCCTAGCTGCCTCCATGAAAGCTTGCCCTCTGCCATGTGCCACTCAGCCTTGGAGCCAGCTGAATATGGACTGAAACCTCCAGCAACTATGAGCTAAATAAACCTTCCTTTCCCTCATTTTGAGTGTCAGGTATTTGTCCCAGCAAGGACAGAAGAGTAACTAAGAGAGTAATGCTACTTAATAAGGGTTACTTTAAGATGATTATTTTAATGTAAAATAAAATAAGCTATCAAGAAATGAATGCAGAGCACAACTGCCTATACTGGGAGAATAGGAAGAATGGGGTCCTGATGAGCGAATCTGATGGGAAAGGAGATGAGATCCATCTAAGCCTTGGGACATCCCTCAGGCAAACTTTTCCAAGTCTCCAGTGGCCTCCCAGGAGGCTCCTGTTCTCCTGTGAGGAGAGAGAGAGTCAACAGATGAGACCAATCACAGACGCCCGTTGTCTTCATGCGTGGAGGACTTCAGAGAGCCAGGATCTTGGTCAAAGGCCACATTTCTGCCTTCGGAGATTCCCCAAGCATCCTGTCCATTGCTGCTCGCCCCTCCGGTCTTGAGCTCTTGCCTGACAGAAGTGTCACACTGGCTGTGAGTCTGTGTAACTCTCCCATCCCAGGATAGCTCAGCCAGTGATGAGCTATGAGTAGTTTAGATAAATAAATGAATGCCAAATTCATAATTGAGTCTATATAATTAATATCTTATGGGGAGATGCTTCCTCCTTTACCATTTTTTAAAGCACCATGTTTATGATGATATTTTTGCAGGGGCCTATGATTCAGGCTGCCTTAAGAGTGGGTCTGGGGGATCGAACCTGTGCCTAAAAGAGATTGCCTGGGTAGGTGATTAAACAACTGAGCTAACCTAAAAGCCCCCCCCCTTACCCTTTAAATCCCTGAGAGAAGGTAAATTAATTTGATATGCATCTATCGTTTAATCATCATAATAACTATATAAGGTAGGAATTTATGCAGATGATAAATAAAAGAGATGAATAAGTTTATCCAGACTCTTGGAGCTACTGGGGCACTGAGTTTAGCATTTAAATAAGCCCAGTTTATGACTATCTGTTATTTAATCTGTTTCTGTTTCAGATAAAAATTACTTCAAGACACACACACACAACAACAACTATAGCTATGGGAGGAACAAGTCATGTAAGTGCATAAACTATGAGTCTTTTGTTACAAGACAATTTTTAAATTCTCAAATTTTGCCTATAAATCCACAACGGAATGCGTATAAAACTATTGCAACTCACAGTTTATACTTTCGAGTTTGTCTAAAAAAGTGCCCATTAGAAAAACTTCTGTAATTGCGTGATCATAAACACGTTACCTCCATTACAATTTTAGTGTTTATCTCCTCCAGAATTCATGTTGAAATCTAAGTGCCAGGATAAAAGTGTTAAGAAGATGAGCCATTAAGAGATAAGATCAAAAGCGCTCCACCCTCCTGGGCAGGACTGGTACCCCACAAGAGTGTGTTTGGAGACCTCTTCTTCTCTCTCCTCCTGCCACCTTCTTGAGTTGATGCAGAACAGAGCTCTAGCCAGGGGCCTCGTGCTTCATCCTGGACTTCTCAGACTGAAGACCCATGATCCAATACACTTCTGTTCACCATAAATTTCCCAGTCCTTAGTGTGGTATGACAGCAGCAGAACGGAGCTAAGGCGCTGTCCCTCAGCATAAGCCACTGTCACTTAAGGACTCATATATAACAAA
>PVJA010011310.1:27936-55147 GCA_004027025.1 Myocastor coypus
GTAATATCATTCTCCTGAGCTGTAAGTAATACAGGGCTCCAACTCTTTCAATCCCAGCACCTTTTTGCTCAGTGGCTTGGTAATACCGAATGAATCAATCTCTTCCCATGGGTCACTTCTTGTAATATAAAAAAGAATGTTAAGCACTTTTTCCAAGTAGGAGCAAATGCTTTAGAAACGTAAGCTCTTATTAATCTATTGCCCTTATCTTTTCCAGCAATATTAAAGTTAAGGGCCAGTGACCCCGCACATATATTGGACTAGCGAGTTCCCCAAAGTCTCCAGGCTCTACGATGTTGGCAGTGCACAAATGCTGCATGATTTTTGTGGAGGAGGAGGAGGCCCGGGAGAAATGACTCACCTCCCATATTTCCTCTAGGGAAAAGCAATTCACATAATTGCTTCAGTAGGAGGAAGAGGGGGGGTGAGGAGAGACATTCCAAAGATATGAGACTGGTCATAGAACAACAACCATTTGGGGGGAGTTCTGCAACTACTGCCTTCTTAGGGGCGCTAGATTCATGTGTTGTCATGTGTACATCGCAGAGGACGCCGTGCTAGACAGCAAAGGCAGCTTAGCACACAACTGACTTTTTAGAACTCCTCCGGCTAAGGAATCTACAGGAACATCTGCAAATTCATCTTTAAAAAGCAGCAAAGGCATTGACCTTCGTCTCCCTAATCATTCTAGACAGCACTGCTATAAAGTAGGGCACGAATTGCACCCAGCACTTACACACTCAGGGCGGAGGGTTGGCGGGCGAACCGTTGTTGGGAGAAGTGCCTGGGGTACTCGGGGGAAGCTAGACGGAAACCACGCGAGCAGCAAGCCACGCAGATGGCCCTCATGGGCGCCCTCCTTGGCTTGCGGGGCCAACTGAGGGCAACCTGTTCACTTTGATCAGGGCATCTCCTCCAAGCCAAGCGAGGGCACAGCAGACTGTGACGTCAGAGAAGAGCAATCCAAGCCCTCGTCTACGCCGCCTGCACAGCACAAGACTGTGATTTCTGAACAAGCGGGAGCTATCTCTGTGGTCTCGCGGGTAAAGGGAATTCCCAGAAAAAGGTCGCTCTGAATACGCACGTGTGACGCAGTAACGCTCATCACCACATGCGCGTGGAAAGGATCGACTAGCACTTTTTTTTATCCTCTCCAGGATGCAAATAGCTTCTCTGCAAAGGGCCAACTTTATTATAAAGATCTGATCCCGCTGAGTGTGACAGCATTGTCACCAAGGGGCGATGACCTTGTGTCTGATCTGAATATGGTCTTATTGGAATGCTAAATAATGCATAGTGCTGGTCACATTGTCATTTAAATATCTTTTAATTTATAATTTGCTATTGCCCATTCACTGGGTCACAATAAATTGTTCTCCAGTGGTGGGTGCTCTGAGTGTGGGCCTGTTGAGCTTTGGGGTGTCTCTGGAAGACCGAATCCACTTGCTCAGAGGGCAAGAGCAGACCTGGCACCTGGGGCTGCTATTTCATCACCTGTGCAACTGCAAAGATCGCTGCAGATTCTGGGAGTCTTCAGGGCCTTTCATTTTTGTCAAAAACAGTCTTAGGAATTAGGAAATGAACTAAGATTTAAGAAGATTATTTAAAAACTTCAGTCATGTTAATGGGATTTTTCGAAACCCAGTAAAGACGTCATCCTGATGTAACTGCCCTGGTGACTGGTTTATTAAGCACTTCAGTATTTGTCCCTTCATACACTAGACAGATTCCTAGTGACAGCAAACTTCCTAAGTGAAGAACAAATTACTCGATATTTCCAAATATCCCATGGTGGAGCAAAGATGACAAAAATTCTGAATAGTTTAATTGCTCTCCTGCTTGCTGCAAACAGATGCTGTGCTGTGTTTGAAAAAAAAAAAAAAAAAAAAAAAAAGCCCTGCACATTACCCATGGATCTTCACTTCACTATAGCAATGTCTGCACTGGACATTGAAGCAAACAGTGTCGGTAAGTCTCAGTGCTTCCCTAAGTGCGGTCATGGGCCAGTCTTTGAGGACCAGGTGACCATAAGGGGAATGTCCTGGCCTAGTGGGCACCCTGGTCACTCCCCTTTCCAGGCATGGTCCCTAGCACTTGTGTTCGGTGGGAACTGAACTTTCTTCAAAGTATGAAATTCCAGCTCAAGAACACATGTGCTCTGAAGAAGAGAAGTAGCCAGGCTTTGCAGACCTCATGGCTGCTAGTACCTACATCACACTTACTTTCTAGTGAAAAAGTGGCCAAAAGGGAAGCCCTCCTCGGGAAATGCTCTGGAGAGTGCCCACTGACCACTCAGTGTTGGCCAAGACCATGCAAATTCCAATTCTGTCCGCCTCCAAAATCACAGGGCAGGAAGAAAACAAGATTTCAGCTATAGTTGGCAAGATAGTTGGGCACTGAATTTTTTTAAAGCCTAAATCATAATTGGGCAGAATTGCTGGCATAAGTAAGTTAATAATTCATCTTTGGGAAAAACAACAACAAAATATGATTTAATCACAGAGACCACCAGGACCACACTTAAGCTAAGAAAAAATAAAAAGATAGATAATACATTTCCTATCCCAGTGCAGACCTTTTTATTTACAAAATTAATTATGACAAGGAGATTATGGGGTTTCAAATGCAGGCTGCTGTGCCATGCTTTAGAGCAATAACAACAATTATATTTGGAAGCTTGTAAATTAAAAATGTAGAGCCCGCTAATTTGTCTTTTTGGTTTAATTAGACACTAAGCAAGCACCACACTGAAGGTTGCACTCGTGACACAAGCTCAGGGTAGCAAACCAGCGTTCTCTAGTGGATTCGCAGCAGTCCTTTAAATGAGATACCATAAATGCTCTGAACAATGCATTTAACTTCAATTTAATATAATCACTTTTCTATGTTAAACAGTAATAGTGAATTCAGGACCTACGTGGGTATCTACATGGTTGCTTTGGCTTCCACACTGCTCACTGGCCTCTCTCAGAATGAGGAGAGTGTTCTGAGAATGGGTAGAGCCAGTAGAGCCTGGATGAGGATTCTGGAAAGAGCTGCTAGTAATTTAGCCATGATTACCTGCTCTGCACAAAGGGTGACCGATCGCAGCCAAATACGGGATGCCCAGCTGGTCTGATAAGTTTAATGAAATGGTTGTTTGTGAATGCTATAGCCAAAATGAAGGATCGCTAGGCCTTGCAGCAATCTGCAGCTCTCAAGCATCCCTGGGGCAGAGCAGGACACAGAAGGGGCCATCTTTGATTCATAACGGGAAATGTGTCCCTTCTGCTCTCTGGTGCATGGGGGAGGTGACAGGACATGAGCTAAGTCTCAGCCCCAGCGTTACCGCTGCTCTCCCACAAGAGCCAGTACAGCAGGTTGTCCTGGACTCTTGGTTCTTGCCCTTAGTGGAGGACAAAGGGCTCTATTTTTGGAGAATGGCCATTGTCAACACGACAGGTCCTCTTCTAGGAACTTTGCTTGATTTCCATGAGTGACCTATTTGTTACTGGGTATTATTTTAAAGACGAAGCAATGGAGATATAGGCTAAGCATCGAACTGTAACTGTGAGGTCCGGATTTCAATGTAAGTCAACCTGACTCCAATGCCCAAATATCGCTGGCTGCCTGTTTGCAAGCCAAATGATAAAGAACACCTTCAGCTTCATGCCTCATGCTGTCAGTAACCTCTGGGTTGTCACCCTTCCTCACGTGGGTCTCTTGGTAGCCTGGCCTGCTGGGAAAAAGCGTGCCTTCCCACAGCCTCCAGGCGTTCATATCTCAACTCGAGACTACCTAGACTCTGCCCCATACTGTGAACTCGTCCTGTAATTGCCAAGCCATAGCGACACTGATTTGGCCTCTGCAGTATTTCACTCTGAGAGCCATTCCTCCTTCACGAAACTCTCCTCTGGATTCTGGTGCTCATTGCTCGCTGGATGGTCCTCCTCAGGTTTCCCAGAAGATTTCTCCTCGACCTTCCCTCAAATATGACAGGCCCAGGGTTTGTTCTCCCCAGATGGGACTGTTATCACATAACTGCCAAGGCTCCCTTTCCCCCTGAGAGAATATCCTTTGTGGCTGTATCATATTCATTCCTGCTTTGCCAGCTCCTAACTTCCTTATGTCTGAAGCCAGCATTTTACCTCCGTGGGAGAGGGATATCACATCTTCTGTGGCAGACGTACCTCTAAGGGCAGGCTTGGAAAGCACAAGGCTTTCCTCGTGAACAAAAGTCACCCTTACTTTTCCCTTTATAAAGGACTTGTATTCCCAAATCCCGGCTTCCACTGCTATGCTCATCCCACGACATGTCTAGGTGCAACCTGGCTCCTTTCAGTTGCAGCGACACCCTGAAGACTGCTCTTCCTGCCGGTCACATGCTGCCTTTCCTTCTGAACCAGAAGCTTTATGTTTTCTGTCAATACCTGTGGTCCATGAAATGGCTCCAGCAAGCCAACCTGTTAATTTGCACATAAGCTAACATAGCAGAACTTGCTCCAGGCTAAGCAAAACCCTGTGCCAAGTAGCGCATCATGGCGGGGCAGAGAACGATGCAAGGGAAGAAGGAGTGAAAGAAAAACTAACGCAGCTGAGAGCTGGCAGAGAAGTTGGAGACAAGGCGGAGTCCAGAGGGTGCATCCCGTGGGCACGGGCTGCTGAGGCCCCGCTCTGGGAGCCTACTGCACTATCAACTTCTTCCCAGGACACAGACGAGACAGGGAACAGGATAGTGCCTGAAATAAAATCTGGACAGTATAAAGAAGAGAGAAAGGGTGAATGAGTCTGCAGAAACGCTCCCAGGCCGGCTGTCCTCCCCAGCATGCTCATCTTTTTTGGGGGGAGGTAGCTGGGATTGAACTAAGGACGTCACCGCTGACCTATCTCCCCAGTGCCTGGCAGAACATTCTAGATCCAAGCACTGCACTCCTATGTGTCTCTTGGACCATCTCATGCCGCCCTACCTGATCCTCTCACTTTCGATTTTGTCTGCCTCTGAACTATTGTGCACTATGCACACACTGGTTAGGCTTGTTTTGGAAAATGAAAATTTAATTCATCTGAACTATATTTAAAATATTCCCATGCCATCAGATAAAGACAAAACTCCTTAATGTATCTTTTTATGATCTACCCTCCATGCCATTTGCACTGTAGCATTCTATGCAAAGATTTTCCAAATATGCTATTCCCGCTCATGCCAACTTGGCTTAGGCCGTCCTTTCTGTCTGAAATATCCTTCCCTGATATGGAGTCCAAGTAAGCCCCGTTTATACAGTCAATATGGAATTCCAGCCACAAGCAGCACTGCATTTTCTGATTCTAGCCAAGGCTGAGCTAACAGTGCTCTTTGTAAACCTGTAGCTTCTAGAATGCGTGCTGCTGTCTAGCACTACAATGCCATCTTTGCTTTTACCTCTCTGTCTTTGTCTGTAGTAGACTCTGAGGTCTGTCCTAAGCACCTCTCCCGAATCGTGTAGCTATCTTAGAATGGAAACTCATTGCCCTTGCCAGCAGACGTTGACCAAACTGCGCAGAGTGTTGCAGAGCTTTCTAGTTTTGCTATTTAGGTATGCTGGCTATCTATAAAGCCTGGATTATACCAACAGCTGAATGTTATGAGTTTGCATCCTCAGGAAACAGATATTATCCTTGTGTCACCTGACATGGGGATTAACAAGGCTTTATATGAAGGATGTGTATGAATCTGTAGTTCTGGTGGTTGCTTCCTAGTGATACCAAATAAGCTAAGGTCATGGGTGTGGGGTTTTAATGCAGAGAGACTGCATTCTACTGCTCTGACCCCAGTAATCAGCTGGAGTTTATAAGGCGAGTAATGAATAGACCTTTCGCTAACACAAACAGACCATGTAGTCAGTTACTGTGTGCAGCACATGTACTCAGGGACCCGGGAGCACTGTTATCCTCTGTCAACCCTGACAGTCCCTCATCTCCGCAAGAGAATTCTACTGATACACGTGTGCATTCACAAAACCATGAAAAATAACAACAGCTGATGTTTTTGTATTGCCTCCATGCCAGTAAGTGTGCTAAGTGCTTTGGTTTCAGTTTTCATGGGATTTCATTTTATTGGCCCAGAGAGTCTGTAGTATTTTCATTATCTGTGTTCAGTCATGTATTAGTATGCTATTGCTGTGTAACAAAAGAGCGCCAACTCTGTGGCTTAAAATAACTTCTCTTCTGTAGGTAAGCATGCGGACAGCCATTGGGTCCCTGAGGTGCTTGGTATCATTAGGCAACAAGGCAGCCATCAGGCATCACCTTGACTATGGTCCCCAAGGAGCTCAAGCTCCCCTGAGATCACATCCTTTGAGGTGTAGACCAAGGAGTCCATGTGGTAGGAACCCGCAGAATAATCCCGCAGATCCTTCAGTCTCTGTTTTCTATATGTCTGATTCTGGCCTCACACTTCACAACTCAAGATAGATGTGTGCGCATACGTTTCCTTTTGGGTTCATTCAGAGTAAAATGATCAATAACTTAATTACATCTACAGAACTCTCTTTGCCAGTGATACAGCATAATCATAGAAATAATGCCTCATCTTATTCATAGGTTCTGATCATACTCAACAGGAAGGAACTGCATAGGATAAGGCCTGTTAGGGCGTTCTTATAATTGTGCCACTGGCTAGTGGCTACAGGCGAGTCTCCTATCTGGAGGAGCTATGTGACTTGGTCAAGGTCAAGCATATATGAGCTTCAGAGCTAAAGACCAGCACTGAGACCATAATATACAAAGCTTTGGGCTCTGTTTTGAATGTCTGTGATATTTGTTCGTTTGCTTGTTTATTTTCTGGACCTCAAAGAACTGAGGCTCTGATGACCAAATTGGAATATAAATCTTTATCCTTCTACAGTAGTTCACTTTCTTTTAGAGAAGAGGCAGTTCACTCGTCTTTTAAAGAAGTCTTTTGAAGGCCAGTATCAAGTTAAAGGCACTGACACTAGAACTTTTCTGTCACATACAGTTTATACCAGGCCTCTCTTTGGCTCTCATTCTCCACTCTTTTTCTTTCACATGCCACATCAAATACAAATCACCTCCGACACCCTCCTTTCCCACCTCTCTGCTCCTTCCTACACCACATCAGCGGCCCTCAAAGCCATCCTCATTATACTCACTTAGCCAGCGTTTCCATTTTTCTCCCTGAAAACTCAGCTCAAGGCTCTTCTATGAAACCCGGCCCAATTCCTTCTGCATACGTAGATCATATTCTTCTAAGAATTCCAAAAATGTTTCAAGTCAGCAACCATACATTAGCCTTAATTACTCCCTAATTTCTTGTGGATGTCTGTCCTGTTTTCCCAATGAGTTAATAAGTTGTTTTGGGTAGGACCATGGTATTCCTTTGTGACAGTCTCCACCATCCTGAAAGCAGCGCACCAATTACATTGTAGGCACTCAGCACGTATAGCTTGACCAATTGATTGGTGGCGTTTTCCCAAGTTGGATTCCAATTTCTCAGCCCAGAGAGCCTGGCCAGTGTTTACAAAGCAACATTAGCTCATCCAAAGATGCAAACTTTTCTCATTATGCATTCAGTTTGGTTTTGCACATTCATTACCAGGAATCTGTACAGCTGTATGGCTTCTCTTTCTGGAATAGGCAACTTCTACCCTGGGGCTATCAGCCCAGCCCAAGCTTCCAGAACAATCTTTTCCAGCATTCCATGAGCTTTTGGATTGTTCCCACCAATTACTTTCAGAGCTTTATTTTGATTATGAAAAAGACATGATATTTGAGGGTCTAGGTTTATGTGCAAAGTCAAAACAGAGTGTCTAAATTTGCTTCTTCAGCAAAACTATTCGGCAACATAGTGGTGTAAGAGGTTCAAGAGATGCAAGAAGTATAGGGATCCAGCAATGAAACTTAGCTGCACACAGCGCTGGACTTGATTTGCACTTCAGAATCTTGAAAATAGACCTAGCGTTTGTAAGAGTCCAGGAAATACTTGCTCTTGGTGTCTCTTTGCCTTATTTTACCAACACAATTTTATTTCAAATTGTTCCAGTGTCAGAAAAAAATATTCTTCACGTGGCTGATTAAATTATGTTAGTGAACTGATGTAAAATAAAACAAGCGATGCGGAGTCAAGGCCTCTATGTATCTGTTTTATCAACTGAGTGACAGCATTGTGCTGCCTTGGCTTCTTCACTCGTCCTTACAAAATTATCCCCAGCATACGATCTATCCTAGGGTGGCTAGTGAGAGCATCAATAGGCTGACAAAAAAAAAAAAAAAGTTTGTTACCCACCGCTTTTCAGGGTTTTAATGCTACTCAGAGCTAAAATAAGGGGAAAAAGA
Source organism: Myocastor coypus (assembly GCA_004027025.1). NCBI lineage: Eukaryota > Metazoa > Chordata > Mammalia > Rodentia > Myocastoridae > Myocastor > Myocastor coypus. The sequence goes on from PVJA010011310.1 coordinate 36,247, forward strand.
TTAATATTTTATTATTTTCTCTACAGCCCCAAAAGTAAATAATATACCCAGACCTAAACCCATGCTTAATACAAAGGCGAAATGCTTGTGCAATTCCTACTCCAAATCAGACGTCCCCCTTGGTGGAGTCGTCTCCAGGCTTCTCTATCTGCTTTGCTTTTGTTAGAGAGCCTTGCGCAGCTCTTTATTTCAAGCCTTTGAATGCCAGTGTCCCCAAAGCTAACCAATCAGAGTTTATCGGTGCAAATTCCACGTTTCTATAGAGACCCAGCCAGGCTCACCGGTGGGAGTGAGATGGGAGGATTCACACCTTGGACTTCTAGCAGGGACACTGCCCTTGCCGCTGAGGGGCTGGCAACAGGAAAGCAGCCCTGACTGACACTTGCGGGACCTGCAAATAATCATCATGCAACAGACACGGTGGGTTCTTTTCTTCTCCTTGGGCATTCATTTTACTAAATGAGTCCTAAAGTTCTAGAGAGTGAGAAAGACAGAGAGCCTCCATGGAGCTGCTGCTGTGTGCCAGGCCCCATGGTAGAAGCCTGGGTCTGACTTTTTAACCCACCATAAATATTCAAGGTGGGCATTAATAAGAATAATTTTGCGATGAGTAAACTGAGTCCTGCCACAGATTAATAACATAAGCAATAAAAGATGGTGGCAAAGTTGAAACTCAAGTCTTCCTAACTCCACTTCTTCTCTTCGCACTGTGTCACCCTGCTGTTAACTGTCTTACCCCTATTGTCGTGATGTACTGAGCTGAAAAGTAAGGAATACCCAGCAAAGCAAGACCTAAGGCACTGTTTTGTAGAGCTAAATAGCCTCAGCATGCTAATGAGCTCCAATAGTCTAGTGTCAGCAAAATAGCACTGTTAGAGAAATCATTCACTAACTCGTCTGACACAGAGTCTCTCTTTTTTTTTTTTTTTTTTAATTTCCCCCTCACCGAGTTAGGAGCAAAAGGAGAAAAAAAAAGTGCTCAGATACCAATGCCGTTCTTCAACCTTCCAAGTCTTTATTTTTTATTTCTTTTCTACGTCTATTTCTATGACGCCTATCACCATGGTGTCCAAGTATCCAGACAAACACATTAAGCTACAACAAAACACGAGAGAAATGAGCAATGGAGCTCCCCGGTTTCCCTCCTCAGGAGCTGGTGCAGCCGATTTGCAGGTGCCTGATCGTGTTCTGTCTCTTCACGACTGAGCTGGCAGAGTTCAGAGAGGGACTTGCTGGCAACTCGCCTACTGTTCAGCCATGGAAATGAGGTTTACCTTATTTTTGGAACAGGAAGAAAAGAACCTCTCTCTCTCTCTCTCTCTCTCTCTCTCTCTCTCTCTCTCTCTCTCTCTCTATTTGCAGGCTCAGCCTACCCTGGGGGTGGGACTGCTACAGCATGTGGTGCAGGGGATAGAACTGTGGTCCCTGCAGCTGCCTAAGCTTTCCTAAGCAGGTGCTTTAGACCGCTGAGCCATCTCGCCAGCCACTTCCTAATTCTGAACCGACAACAATAACTGCTCAGGACCCCAAACACAGCAGAGGATGAGCAAAGGGCCTAAAAGAACAGGTACTGTCCTTTGCTGATGACACTTCCACATCCACTCACTCATGAAACCAAGTTGCCACCGCGCCATCTACAGCTGTGAAGGTGCAGAAACACCAGAGACACTGTGGGCATGAATTAGGAAAGAAGGCCCTGTGATCTGGACACGCAAATGTTCTCCATGCAACTCTGAGGCAAATGGCAATTTTTAAAATGAGAGGCAGCAAGAGAAATAATGGCATCAGCATTGGCGATTAGGGAGGCAAAAATAGGAAGTTCATCATCTTTTATTTATTTATGTGGTACAGAGTCTTGCTACGCAGCTCAGATTCATAGTGGTCCTCTTGTCTCAGCCTCCCCAGTACTGGGGTTACAGGCATGTGTCACTGTGCAGGGTTTTGGTGGCTGTCTAGGCTGGGATCCAGCATGGATGAGGTACCAGGGATTGAACCGGGTCCTTGTGCTTGCCAGGCAGGTGCTTAGGTGGCTGAAGTGTCTGCCCATCCAGTTTGCTATCTGGTATTTGTAAAATGCTTTCCAGGTGATGTCTCATGTGTTAAATGTTTGGCCTCACCCACTCACCCATACTTTCGTGCTCCCGCCCCACCTTGTTGCTTGTCATCTGCTTCCTGGGACAGCACTTATCTGTAGGACATCCCACTGGCTGCTTTCTAATACCCAAGATTGAGGGAGAGTTGCTCAGCATTCTGTTTTTGTTCCTGAAACACAATCTCACTATGTAATTTCAGCTGGCCTTGAACTCCGTCTGTGACCCCACCTGGCCTCCAGGTGCCCTGGTCCTCCTGCACCAACCTCTAAGTCTAGAGTTACAGCACCCAGTGCCAAATGCCCAGCATGTGATGGATAGAGAGATGGCACTTCTGAATCAGGGGCAAGCAGTGCACTGATGATCACTTTAAAATGAATCTCACTACAGATTTTGCCTTCCTTCCTTCCTTCCTGCTTACCCCCTTTTTCTTACTTATTTATTTATTCCATTTATGTATTGATACAGGATCTCACTGAGCAGCTCAGAATCACGGTGATCCTCCTGTCTTCAGCCTCCCACGCACTGGGATTACACGCGCTTGCCACCATGCCCAGATTCAAGCACTGGCTAAGCGCTCGCAAGGGTGGAGCCGTTGCAGCATGTGGGACCAGGGATCAAACCCTGGACCCTGCGATTGCCAAAGCTGGTGCTTAGTCCGCTGAGCTATCTCGCTGGCACTCTTTTCTTAGTTTTAGAATCAGTGCAAAGCTTTCCAACTGTGTCGCCCAGGATTTCTTTCTCCTTGCCAGGCACCAGCTCCAGGACAGATCCCAGAACAGGTCCCATTCTTCCTCATTCAGCCTCCTACCTTGTCTCTGCAGTAATGTTCACTGTGACATTTCAAGTCATATTTCTGGACCTTTCTGACTAAAAAGTAGAGCGGCTGCTTTAAATAAATTTAGAAAATACTCAAGTTTATTGGTTTATTTTTTTAAGGTTTGTGTCTGATTTATTTCATGTCACAGCATGTTCTTAGAGTACATTCATTTTCCTACAAGCAATTAGCTGTATCCTTCTTTAAGGTAGGTAGAGCTACAGCAGCAGCTGTAGAAATGCTGCATTTCCTTTAGCCATTCATACATTGGTGAACATACGTGCCGCATCCGAGATTTACCTGCTAGGACTTGCACTGCTATAGACATATATTCGCTAAAAGCCTCCTAAAAATCTTAGCATTTTATTATTAGGAAATATTAAATCTAATGTAACACATGAAATTCATTTGATTTTACTACGGATTTTTGTTTTGCTACAGGTACATTTTCACATCATATCAAGAAAACATAAATGCATGCTTTTGTTTGTGCGTACTTCACGTGAAAGAAATTCCACTATACTAAATAGTCTTCTTTTGAAGTTGTATTTAAGGCTTCCTGTTTAAAATACTTACGTTAAAGGAAATCTAGACAGAAAATAGCTTTCCCAGGCATGTGTTTCTCCTTATGAAATTGATCACTGCATATTTATTGTAAAATTTTCTACTAAGCTAAATAATAGGTAGGTAGGTGGATGGATAGACGGATGAATGGATAGATGGACAGACAGACAGACAGGCAGGCAGGCAGGCAGGCAGGCAGACAGACAGATATTCACTTCTCCTAAGTTTTTGGAGCCATCATTTAATACATATTTCCTGAATGATGAGAATCAAACATAAGCCACTCAATCTGAGTAACTTCTCAAGCAAATTTTGTCCCTTGCTCTGACACCTACCCACTTTGGGTTGCAACTTTGTTATATGACACAGAATATTACCGCCACATGTTTATTACATTAATATTTTTTGTCTTTTTGAGACAAGGTCTTACTATGCAATTCAGACTGGCCTTGAGCTCACTTTTATAGCCCAGGCTGGCCTGGAATTCGCATCGATCCTCCTACCTCAGCCTCCCACCTCAGCCTCCCAAGTTCTGATATTTCAGGTGTGCCCCGCCACTCCCGGCTTACATTCCTATTTATACTATGAAATCTTTAAAAGTAACGGCAGCTATTATCATTGTTTGCTTTTGAGTCTAATGTGCAATAAATTTTTTAGAAATGTATACTTTATATAACTTTATGTTCATTTATTTCTTTATGCCTTGACTTCTTCCATCTTGATTTTTAAAATTTAGTGCTTTATTAGTCATTTGAACTATAATGGCAAGGAACATTTTAAGCATGGATATCTAAGTAATATGTACTCATAGTCATATATAAATGAAATAGTGCTCACATTATATATATATATATATATATATATATATATATATATATATACACACACACACACACATATCCTCACTTTCTGTTTTCAATTTTAAAGTACAGCTATTTTCCCTCTCATAGTTATTGCTTTATTGTCTTTGTAGCTGTCAGTATTATTAAAAACTATCTAAAATCAGCTTCAAATTCATCTTTTCTCCATATAATACTCTGCTTAGAATAATTTCCCCTTATCAAGGTATTCAGTTTCATCTGAATTGACCTTTACGTGATTCCTTTGACTTTACCTACAGAGAGAGCAGCCTGGCTCCGTAATTACGAGTTGTACCTACTGCAGCTTTCGTCCAGTGGTGATGTTCTGCGGCTGTGGCTCTCTAAACTGTTTCTTTCTCCTGCTTTAAGGATTCCCAACCTCTAAGTCACATCTTGACGTCTGTTTTGCTGTGCTTGATATTCTCACACATTTAGTCTTCCGCTGGACCCTGGGAGAAATGCTTACGTCCAGTTTACGCATCATCCATTCATTTTTGGAACATCGGTTCTGCTCTTCACTACCTTGATTATGATGTAAGCGTCGCTCCTTACAGCTTCTTGAATTGTTTCATGACGCTGCCGTACTCTTTGGCTTCCTGGCTTACACTTTCATTTCCACGTGTTTTCCTTCATGAATTTCTCTGTGGTTTTATAGAGAGGTTCTGTCTTCTTAAGTCTTAACTCAGTATTAAGACGACCACTTATTGCTGCCTCATAGGATTCAGCTAGGGAAGCCTGGAGCCTTCACTACCTAGGTAACTCCTGTGAGTCACAAAGTGCACCCAACTGAGATCACGGATGACTCACTTTTCTCCCTCTTCCTCATGCTCCCATGATACACTTAGTCATCAGACGTCATTATGTAAGGGCTGGCCAAATAGCTCTGTGTATTAAAGTGCCTGCAAGCAGATGCAGGGGCCAGGGGTTCGATCCCTGGGTCTGCCATGCTGGCCCCCACCCCCAGGGTACCCTGAGAGGACAATTCAGACTGGGTGTGGTGGCGCACACCTGTAATCCCAGCTTTTGTGAGGCTGTAAACAGGCAGATCACTATGAGTCGGATCTAGTAGTGAGCCCTTGAGCACCACATAGACTCATTCCTAAACTATAATCAATCAATCAATCAAGAGACATCATTATTTAATAAGGACAATCTTTTGTCATTTCCAAGAACAACTAAGGTTACATTTCACTGAGAAGTTCAAACCTCATGACTGAGCCCTACAAATGATTGCATTTATTTTCTTCTATTTATTATTATAGAACAATAATACACTTTTTCATTTTTACTCATATTTAGAATCCTATTTTACTTGTGTAGAATATTATAAAACTGTGTCAAATGTATATGAGTATTCATATGCTCTTCTCACATTGAGATGTCCCTTGCTTCAAAGTACTTGTGGAGACAATTTTCCAGATTTCCTAAAGATGAATGCACACCAGTCTCTTTTTTACCTATGTATTTTCTTTTTGAAGGTGAATGGCTCTTTGAGGACATCACTAGAAGTCACCAGACATCTCCAAATCCTAGGAGTAGAGTAAATACCTGGAAGAAATAATAAACAACAGGTAGAAAAGAAGGCAAACAGAGGAAATAAATATAAAAGAGCATCTGATGGAAAACAAAAAGATGAAGACCGCAGAGTGGAAAGCATTGGCTGTGGAGTGTGAGAGACCAAGCCAAGGCGCTCGTGCAGCACAGACGTTAGGCCCAACGGTCACACCATTTCTTTCCTGGTCTTGCTCTCTCAGCCCTTGAAGTGAGCTCATTATCATATCCATCCTTTATATAAAATCATACAGGGAAGTGCAGGACAGGAGGAAAGGGTGATGGCTTGGAATACCAGAGTGCAGCCCCAAAGTGTCACACGGTGCGGACGAACCTCAAGGGCATCACACTGTGCTAGGTTAGCCCCACGAGAGCACGTTGACTGCGCGCTGCACTATATCAAATATCTAGAGCAGGCAGCCTCAGAGAGGGAAACAAGCTAGCACAGAGAAGAGAGTCGGGATGGCTGTGGGATGACTGCTCAGTGGACTCTGCATCTTCCCTGGGATGGCAAAGCTTGCTAGGTAGTGGACATTGCTGCCCAAAGCTGTGAGCCACCACCTATGACAAGAGGGACAAATCTTGCATTTTATATATTTTACCCTAGCGAAACATATGTGTAATGTCAGGCTTATTACATGACTGCATACAACTATTAAAACCAATGCTGAGGCCATTTTGTTTAAAGTCTAATTGTTGGATTTACAGTGGTGTTACAGTCATTTCCTGAATTACCACAAATGAGCAAATCAGTTAATCAATGCAAATAGTCCACAAAAATTCGTGTAATGCTCATGCACAGGAAATGAGTCTCCATGGCTACAAAGACACTTGAGAGATAATTACTCACTCAGTTGAAGAAAACCTCCCATCTATCACTTGAAAATGAGCTTTTGAGCTATATCTTATGATTCTTCTGTAGTGACAAGGTGTACAGGATGCTCTGTTGCAAAACTACTCCTCTGTGAACACCCTGCTCATAGCCATGATGGGAATGAATGTTAAAAAGTGACCAAAATATGTGGTGAATATTTAAGTTAAAAGATATATATTCAGTAAAAGACACATCAAAATTACCCCCGCCCCTCAAACTACTCGCACTTACTTCAAATGCAATTATCCAGTTGTTCTTGCCACTTTCTGAAGCAGCTCTAGAGGTCCTGTTTTGGGAGTTCCTTGATGAGCTATGATTGAAAATATGGAAATGCTGCTGTCCTGCACAGTCCAACAGTAAGGCGGATTCACACAAGGGTGACAGCGTGCTCCCGTCACCTTATTCACTGTATCGGTCACTCTGCGACTGCTGGCTTTTCTCACAAACCAAAATGACCATGGAAGGAAGGTACACACTGTGAATCAATGCAGGGCACTGAGGTAGCCGTGACAGTGCAGGACAGATCCTCACAGGAGAACACTGCCAGAACTGCTTCTGAAAGGGTCAAGAATGGTGGGCTAAGCAGGTGGAAGCAAGGGGGGTGTTCCGAGAGCAATAATGCCACTCTGTCTTTTATCATAATACATTTTCAAAGGTATACATTCTCAGTTATTTTTAATTACACCATGGACTCTCGTGTGTGTGTATTTGTGTATGTGGGCATACGTTTGTATCTCACTTTTCTCTTGTAACTGGGACAAACACCTGACACTCATAATTAAGGAAGGAGAGGTTTATTTAGCTCACAGTTACTGAAGTTTTCAGTCCATACTGGGCTAGCTCCAAGGCAGAGTGACACAGGGAAGAAGGCAACCTTTCCTGGTGGTGGCAAAGAGCAGAGAGCAAAGGGAGTGGTCGCAGCTCAGGCAGCTAGCTAGCTTCTCTCCCTGGCATACCTTGTAATGCAAATGGCCTGCCCAGGCCAGGTGCAGTGTCCACATCTGTAAGGAGCTATCACCAACTCCAGAAGCTGCCCCATGACCACACGAGACTTTGGGGGGACAGCTAGACACAAGCCCTAACAATGTGTGCAAGTACCACTCCATAAGCGTGAGTCATTAAGGGATCGTTGGATTATACATGGAATTCATCATTTCAACATTCATTCATGGTATCAAGAGTTGAGGCTTCTACCTGAATTCGTGCAGATAAGCGCAGCTCACCCTGAAGTCACTGCACCTCACGGAGCCCAAGAACCAGGCCTTGGCTTTGCCTGCGGCCTCTTCCACAACCCAGCATTTCCCCTTTGGCTACCATGACGCAATCTCCTTCCCAAAGGGAACGACTGAGCCCTTTCCCTTTTGTTAAAACTATCAACAGTTTTATGATAAATTTCATTTCCTGTACCAAATACAAAGCTGAGATGGCTTCGGACTGAGACACTGAAAGAAAAAAAAAAAAAAAAAAAAATGACATAGTTAATTCCCCAAACTGCAATAATTCTCATTTGTTGAACATTCTATCTCAGATGAATCATTTTATTTGTTATAATTGCTTCCTTCTTAGTTTGATAAGTTAATTTAAACTGCATTAGCTCAGGTTTTAGCTGATTTACTATTTGATTTTTCATTTTGCTGTTGTTCCCTCTGTTCTCAAATGATCTTGTGAGCAGCTTTCTTATATTGAATGTGATTCGACAAGTTTTTAGAGGGTCGTGTTCCTCGAAAGCACTCTGAGAGAGTGCTACAACAAACGGAGAGATAATCCTACCAGTCTCTGAACCTGAAGACTCACAGTATAAAGGGAAAGATTACTCATGTACTTGCATGAAAGTAAAATCTCAGGAGATTAAAGATTTCCCTTGAATATATGCATTTTATAAAGCTGGAAAATTCCTGGCTAGGGCTGTGGCATTTATGGTGGAATTTGTAGCAAGATTGGAATGATTATCATAATCCATTTAACCCTCTAAAGTGAGAGGTCTGTCAGGATAAAGATAATTTTTGTTATCTTTGTACCCCTGAAAGCAATAAAGTTGTCAAGAAAGAACTATAGATGTAGCCTGACTAGAACGAGTATTTTGAGAATGTTTCTTATTCTGCAAATACATTCCTAACTTGTGAGGAGTTTTATCCGTGCATATTTAGACTGTATTCTGTTCTCTGCACCACTGGTTCAGGAACTGATGAGTTGAAGCATCCTGAGTGAATGAGATTCCTTACTGCCAACCAAAGCAAAGGGAAAGACACAAGTTTGAAACCCAGCTCTGCTTAGTATCTGGCATCGGGCATACTGCATCAGCTATTTAGCTCTCTGAGCTTCTGAGGCACATACTGAGATTGCGGAAAACAAAACCTAGCAGCACATAGGATTTGGGAGCCATCAAACGACTTGATATTAAGCCCTTCACAAAGTCAAAATTCACGCTGCAGCAGGCTCTTACACTTCCAAGATACTATTTTACAGCTAGTGGGAGTGGTTATTTAGAGAATGCTGGTTGCTCAGTTTCAAAGCTACCGTACTTGGAGATGACAGCAACTCTGAGAAGTGGAGATGAAGCGATGCGATCGCAGGTATGCGCTTACCTAGGAGGGAGGCAGAGGCACCACGGATGGAGCAAAGCTCTCACGGCAGACCCCGGTGTGTTTTTCACTGAGCGGAACAAGTGCAGACCTCTGGGTCTCCTAAGAACCCAAACCGGAACCTGCAAATTTGGGGAAGGCACTTTGATTTCCTTAAGGATGGTTTTTCCCTTAAGGAAAGAGGAGTTTTGAGGTTTTTGAAGAAACTTTGGCTGTTGTCTTCATCTCTCTTACCGCCTCAGCCCTGGGGGAGAGGAAGATGAAGAAGGCTGGCTGGCGGGCCGTGCAATGGGCGTGCAGCTGGCGTGTGGAGGACGCTGCCTTGTCCATGCTTGTGACCCCTGGATGGGGTTCCCAGCCCTGCCTGAGGGGCTGCTGCCTTCCAGCTCTGGGATCAGGGGCAAGCTAACTCAAGCAGAGAGAACAGAAGGGCAGTATCTGGCCTTGGTTCCCACAGCTAACAGAACGCTAACAGGAGGTTCCTACGAAATTTCAGATTTTGGAGGAGAAAAAAATATAATTAAGGTTGGATTCAAGTTCTAATGCTTTTGAGTTTGGCTCATGATAGGAATATTTAAAGCATCTGCAGAGTGAGCCATAATGGATGGATGACATTTGTATGTCTAGCGTCTCTTTTTAGACTCCTTTTCACTACACCTGATGAAGCACAGGCAGATAGAAGGTAGCCTGAGTGTGCTCAAATGTTATGTAAAGAAAAGGTTGCAAGGGGGTGTGAGTGTGTTTTCAAATATGCACGTGGACAAATGGATCTAAATAATGTGTTCAAAAGCATATATATATATGTGTGTGTGTGTGTGTGTGTGTGTGTGTGTGTGTGTAATTGGAGGATCTGTAACCTGAAAAATAAAATCTAAAATGGGTCAAAGTCCAAAACTTCTTGAACACTGAAAGAGCCAGAAGTAGAAAATTTCAACTAATCTCATGTGACCAAGTGCAACCAGGATAGGTACAGTAAAATATTACTTGAAATCACTATTGTAGTCTGTGTATGGCATGAATGTAAAACATAAATTAATTTTATATGTAAACCTATGTCCTAGCTGCAAGATCTTATAGTATTTACACAAATATACCAAAAATCCAGGAAATCTGAAATGCTTCTGGTCACAGCATCTAAGATAGAAGATAATTGATTGGTAGATAGATAGATAGACAGATAGATATAGATAGAGAGATATTGATGACTGATACTTAACTATAGACATATATACAAGAGAAAGTATTTAGAATACTGAGTCTTCACAGGATATCTTGGACTATACTGCTGATTTCTATGGGTCTGCTGAAAGAAATAGTTCATGCTTAAACTTTTTCTTATTTTTTTCACAGATTCTTGCATTTTTATATCTGGCAACCTACACAACTAATTTGAAGACAACATTATGCAATATAAAAGCCATTGTTGAATTTCCAATGTTTTGTTTCATGAAATTCTTCATCATTTCTAATTTGTTTTACTATTTTTTATTCTCTATAGAGAATACAAAATGAAATTCTAGTTTTATACCTAAAAATATCAAATAAAATAACATTTCTTTGAAGGAATCAAATCATGATCCTAGTATTAAGAGACACATACTCTGTAAGTTACTTAATACTTCTGTATGCATGTAGGTCATGTTTCACATCTATAAAATGTAGGTCAGTTTCACATCTATAAAACTGAAATACTGGCACTGCACTGGTTGGCTGATCTGATAACTAAGTTTGATCATGAATGAGCAACTTGTCATGATGTTTACTGTATGTGAGAACTCGCTAGTAGCTAGTGATGCCATAGCGGCCTTATCTAATTCATTGATATTCTTTTGTCCACACCTATTCTAAAAAGACAAATAATTCAAACTTTAGTCATAAAGAACCCAGCACAAAAATGCTGACTTTCAACCTGTAAACTATAGAAGTACTTTAACTGCCACTTTCCAATTGTTTGTTGTCAAAATATTTTCAACGAGAAAGAATAAATGACCAATATTTTGGGATTATTTAAGCAGGAGTCGAGGAGTTTGCCCATGATCTTTTTTACTAGAAAGTGCCATTTGCACAATGTTGACCCTAAGGAACAGTTTTATTTATTTTTTTTTTTTATTAATAAACAAGTGACAGATTTCATTTGTAGAACCCAATGACTTACATTCCAATCATGTTTTTTTTCCTTTCTTTCAGAAACATTCTATTGTGTATAATATTTTAAGAGCCTTTATACCAAGATGGCACTGAAAGCAAAGAAGGAAGGCCCTGCCCCTTGCAAAGCTGAAGCAAAAGCAAAAGCCTCGAAGGCCCAGAAGGCCATGCTGGAAGGCCTCCACAGCCACAGAAAGAACACGCTAGGAATTTCACCCACCTTCTGCCATCCCAAGACACCGCAGATCTGGAGGCAGCACACATACCCTCAGAAAAGCACCCCCATGAGAAACAAGCTTGACCACTCTGCCATCATCGAGTTTCCCCTGACCACAGAGTCAGTCATGAAAAAGATGGAGGACAACAACGCATTCGTGCTCATTGTGGCACCAAGTCAAGCAAGCTGTAAAGAAGGTCTATGGACCAGACCTGTGCCCACATAGGACCTCTCTGCCAGCATGTACCCCCAGTCCCACCAGACACTGGAACTCCACCCATGCCCACTCAATGCATACCTACTGGGCTAGCACCCAGGTAGGACCTCTCTGCTGGTGTGCGCCTCCTGCCCCATCAGGCACTGGAAATCTGCCCCAGCCCACCTACACGGACTGACCAGGCCCACACCCAACTGCAGCAGGAAGAAGCTGAGCACAGCAGTGAGACCCAGCCAAGCACATCTGGACAGGGTCAAGATTGGTGGATCCAGGCCCAAATTTCAATAGGCACTAATGGCATAACTTCACCAAAGCACAGAGGTCAAATAAAATGATGGAAAGAAGGAGCGAGCTGCAATCTCAGGTCCTGTGTCCACCCAGGACAAATACAGGAGACAATACCATGGAAGAAAACGGGAATCATGCAGCTGAAATCTCTGAATTGGTAGCATCTTAGGTAGACAGACAAGTGCAGAAATGTATAGAGGAACTCAGATCAGAGATAATATCTGAAGTAAAAAAAAATACATAAATTAATAGCATCTAAACTAAAAAAAAATACTTCAGAAAAGTATAGAGGAAATCAGGCCAGAAATAACCTCTGAAGTAAAAAAAAAAGACATCTTTAATTTAATAGCATCTAAAGTAGGGGAACAACTACATGACAATCACTAGCTACAGCCATTAGACAAGAGAGAAATACAAGGAATAAGAATAGATAAAGAAGAAGTTAAGTTATCATTATTTGCCAATGACATGATAATCTACTTAGGAGACCCAAAAAACTACACCAATGAGCTACTAGAATTAGTACGCAGATTCAGCAGCATAGCAGGATACAAAGTCAACATACAAAAGTCAATAGCATTCCTTTACACAAATAACAAACACACTGAGAATTAGAGAAATAATACCTTTTACAATCATTGTCTTCTTTAGAAGAATTGAAGTCTTTCATTACAGTTATCCTTTCTTCCTCTACTTCAGAATTTTTTTTCTGCGCTGATCTCCTCTCTACCTTTCTGTAGTTGACCTTGGGTGATACAAACATGACATGTTCTGTTATACAGGTCTTCCTGTAACTTGCCTTTAACCACCGAGCACAAAAGTTTAACCACGAGGAATAAAACATAAAGCTAGACTAGTATGCTGAGCTGTAAAAGGCTTAAATCAACAGCTTCCAACCTTGCCAGTTTTGCCAATATCCAACTGAAATTATGGAACGTTGGATTATGTACACAATTACTTTCTCTTAGTTCAATGAGAAGAAATTTTTCGTACAAATAATGATTAGAAAAATCATCACATCTACACCCTGTGCTCTGTATAACTACTAGGAGGACAACAATATGCACCGTATCAAATACAGGAAATGTACTACTGAGGTGTCTTGAGACTGTCACATTGTTACTTCTTATTAAATGCAATGAAAAAAGAAGAAGCTCGATGACATCGATGTTGCCAAGGTCAATTACCCTACTCAGGCCTGACGGAGAGAAGAAGGCATATGTTCCACTGGTTTCCGATTATGATGCATTGTATGTTACCAACAAAATCATAATCATCTAAACTGTGTCCAGCTGGCTAATTCTATATGTATACTTTTTTCCTGGTAAAATAATGATGATGATAATAATAATAATAACAATAATAATAATAATAATAATAATAATAATAATGTTTCAAGCCTCTCTTCATACTCTGTGACCACTATCATTAGTGCCCTCTCAGTAGCGGCCAATTTCTGATTCAGAAGTTAAGGCACAGTCCTTGCTTGGCTCCTGAGTACAGAGGATGCTGTGACCAAGTGCACACTTGGCTGCACTTTGGGGGAACACTGACTGTATATTTAGTGCTTTCACTGATCTCATAAGTGAATGTCAAATATGGGAGAGTTTCAGTGAGTAGCTAAAATAAAATCCAACTGCTAAAGGAAAAGCATCAAAACCAGTTCTTACGGTAAGAGAATGAAAGGTAAACTTCACTGTTCATTTATTCTGTGTTCTGATACGATTGAAGCTACATGATAAACTGCATGGCTGGGATGTTCAGAAGTGTCATGGTTTGGGCCTAATTGTCCCCACAAAGCCTCATGCAGTTGTGGGGCGGGGACTTCCAGAGTTTGACGTTAGTTTATGACCAAGGCTGGGATTATGGGTTTTACAACTGGTGGGCTTATGGGTGTGAGTGCTCCACCCAGCCTGGGGCAGATAAGGAGGAGTTCTCCTTTCTACAGCCATTGCTATTATGATTCCTCCCTTTTCCCCATACTGTTTTGCTACCCTCTACCACCATGACCTGCTACCCTCTGCCATGTGCACCAGCCCGCGTTAGACCCAGCCGAGGACAGACTAAAACCTCTAGTAACTGTGAGCTAAATAAATCTTTCTTCCTTCTTTTTTTTTTTTAGTGTTGGGCATTTGTCCCAGCAATGAGAGAAGAGTAACTGAGGCAAGAAGCAGGCACTGCTTCTTGCTTACATTACTCATTGTAAATCACTTTGTCGCCGTCACAATTACCTTCATTTTGCAAATTGAAAAGCTGAGGTGCAGAGCGATGCATTCCTCTTGATATAAGAATTCTATGTTGAACACAGCAATTCCATTCAATTATTCTTTCACTTTCCTGTTTTATTTATTTTTTCTTGGTACCAGGAATTGAACTCAGGACCTTGTGCTTGCCACGTAGGTGCTGTGACACTGAAGTACAACCCAAATCCCGATTGGCCTTCTTGTGGGAAGGCCTGCAGGCCTTTGTTTTTGAGCATAAGTCTAATGAGAGAAAAAATGCTTTTAGTTTCATACTCATCCCTTCCTTCGTTGGCAGAATGCTCTCTGCCTACTGGGAGAGCCAGGAGGAAGCGCTTCCCTGCCTCCTCCACATCGCTTTGTTTGGATTCACCCTACGGAGTCAGAAGAGAAGCACTGCCCTGATTGGGCCCTTGGGGAGCTTCATTTTGCTTTGCTTTACTTTGCTGATTTTAGCAGAGCTGGCTATGCCCCCTCAAATGTGTGTCAGACACACAGGCAGCCTCCGCTTCAGTGCTTTAAGCACAGCCTCTGGCTGAGAGAAAGACGTACTGTCTGTGTCACGTCTGAGTGAGGCACAGCGCTCTGGTGCCAGTGACAAACACTGGTGAGCAGCATGGCAATGAGCCTGGGTTGCTCTTGCTCAGAGAAACTTGGGCAGTGGAATTAACCGTGTCTCAGCAAAAATGAAATAATTTATAATGAAGAACAAACAAGACAGACTCTAAATAAAAATTATATTAATTTAAAACAACATTTTTGTATGAGTTTTACTCCTCCTAGTTGTTTAAAGTATTAATTGCCAAAGCGATGAGTTTATTAATATTATTAAGTTTTGTTCAATGAATTTTAGCATGTTACCCAGAGATACTGAAAACCTAAGCAAACATTATTTAACATTATAAGAACCTTGTCCATTTGCTTCACTGAGTTAAAGCCAATAGATATGTAATATGATCTCACACTAAGTGCTTCATTTTGAGTCTAATTTTGAAATAAGCTCTTATAGAAAAATTTAGACCTTTTCTATCCCTCACAAGGTGATCTTACCAAAAGAAAAACTATGTTCAATTATCACAAAATTTACATCATAAAAGTTTTCATGGAATGTTCTAGAAACAAAGTTTCAAGATTCGCTAAGATGTATCTGGGCTAAAGTGTTTGGACTGATACACTGAGATCCCAGCTGAGGTAAGATCTGGAGTTCAGAGGCAAAGAAACTTGGAGCTTGAACTTCTGACAGAGTCTCTGAGGCAGGAATAAGCACCTCGTGTCACCCGGACTCTTTCACTTTTCATTTGCTTCTCTTTTTTCAATGATGCATTAAAAGTGAAGAGCACATGGACTTGTAGAGTACGGAAAGGTGGCAGCTTCGTGTCTGGTGGGGGAAAGGGCTGTAGTCACAAATGTCACTTTATACAGAGTGTATGGTTGGAATCAAGGTTTTGCCAGATACTTCCGTTTGTGAACTGAGCTGTTCACAAACACAAGTGTTGATGAGCTGAACTATTACTGAACCTTTTTCTTCACAGGAAAGGCAAGAAAGCAGCACTTGAGACTAATGTTCAGCGCTGAGATGATAAGTCATTTCTCAGACTTACTGGGAATATTTCACTACATTTTTATGCCACTGCCTCACATGACAAGTGTCAAATGTAGACACCCTGCCTAGCCAAGCACTTCCAGACGCCCATAAGGCA
The DNA here is from genome assembly GCA_004027025.1 of Myocastor coypus. Lineage (NCBI taxonomy): Eukaryota > Metazoa > Chordata > Mammalia > Rodentia > Myocastoridae > Myocastor > Myocastor coypus. The sequence goes on from PVJA010011310.1 coordinate 52,392, forward strand.
CTGTGTATTTAAAAAAATATAACAGAAGGGATTGTGGATATTTTTGCCTTGAAATGATAAATGTTGGAGGCGATAGATGTGTTTAATGTGACATAAACAGGGAATGGTATATGCTTATAGTAAAACATCCCGTAGCACTGCGTTAAGTAGGTACAATTTTATGTTGTTAGTATATCAGTTTGAAAATAGGAGCAGGGGCCAGTGAAATAGCTCAGAGGACTAAGCCCCTGCTTAGGCATATGCAGGGAGGGAGGTTCGATCCCCAGCCCCACATTCCATGCTGATCCTGCCCCTTGGAGCGTGCTGAGCTGGCCGCTACATCTAGGCATGGCGGCACACACCTATAATCCTAGTGCCAGCAAAGCTGAGAATAGGAGAATTACTATGAGTCTGAGCTGAATAGTGACACCCTGTACCAAATATTTTTTTTTAAAGGAACAAATAAACCAATAAAAAGCTATACCAGCCTTCCTCACTAGAGCTCACCTCACGGGGTCCTTTGCCTCATGAACAAGGGAGAGGAGGAGGACAGAGGGCTCCTCTCTCTCCTGCTGCCTGTGAACGCTGCAGGCAGGCCATGGCTGTTGCGTTCCTTAGCAATCTCTCCAATCTGGAGTACATTTCACTTATTTACCAAACATGCTCTACGTAAATTTTTCCAAACCATGTTTACTTACTAGGGTCTAAAATCTTATGGATGGACAAAGCACACATGGCCACAGAAAGAGAAAAAAAAGTCCTCCCTGGAGCCCAGCCCAGCGAACGCAATTTTTCCTTCTCTAAGAAGTTGAGGCCAGATTGTAACCCTTTGGCATGAGATGCGGCCACACAACAAAATATATTGAATTACGAGATTTTGCTTTCCTTTTCTGACAGTGGCATGTAAATAAAGGATCTGGAGAAGCAAAGCTCATATAAAAGCGATTTACCAGTGAGTGTACCGGAAGCAGAAGAGTCCTAGGGTTCCTCACAGATCCGATCCAACATCCACGCTCCAGGACTTGAAATGTGATGGCAAAGTGTTACCAACTTTTCCTTCCTGTTTGGCAGGACAAGTGTACAGGTTTCCTAAATTTTTCTTTTCAAACACTTTCTTAAGGAACTGGTAAGGAAAAGCTTCTCTTGCAGCTACTAAGATGCGTTTCGACTTGACTCCTCGGCTCATTCAACCAGAAGTTTCAAAGGCTGCACTACTAACTCACAGGACTGGTGTGAGAATTAATTAGCATTTGCAAGATGTTCATGTACAAAGTGTAGAGAGGAATCAGATGTGCTATAGCAGAGAGGTGTCCAACAGGAGGCCTTCTATTACTTAAAAAAAAAAAAATAAAAAAAAAAATTTAATTAACACTGGGAATTGGGCCAGCGCCAACTTTCTTTCTGGAAACTCTTGGACAATGGAAGCCTGATGTTTTCAGTCAAATTTTCTAAGCGTGTGGTACACCGTTGGTATTGTATTTTCGTGAGGACACAATTCACAGAGGAACCGGGGATGACCAAATTTTCTTTATAACTTTTCCACTTGGAGGAGTGTTTCTGTTCAAAGTAAAACAATCCAAGGTGATCATGAGATCCTGGGAAATAGGAAAACACGCAAGTTCTTCATCAGGACATCAGTTTTCTTTCAGTGCTGACTGCTCTTCCTCTTATCCAGATCATCAGCGTCTGAGAGGAGTCGCTCCTGTCCCGCACGTGGCAAGCCTCTGCAGCCGTGGCCTCTGAAATCCTTCTCCAGAGCCTTCTGCGCAGTGCCGGTGATGAGCTTTGTTGCACGGTTTCCAATCACGTTGGTGCTGTCATCCAGCCCGGCACTGTTTCTCAGGTCCATCAAATTCTGGTCCCAAATCATTAAAGCTCCTATGTCTTGTCTCAGGGTTTCATGACTTCCAAGTCTATCATCTTGAATTTCTTAAAGAAAGTTTCGGGAATCTCATTTTCCAGACACTACCGCACAAGGGGCTTTGGCCCTCTCAAAGCAGAGTGCGATGGAAGAAAGGTCTGCATCATGCACTCTGCTCAGGGTGCACGCACTAGGCAGAAAGTCTCATGTGACCCAGAAGGCGCTGCCACACTGAATTCTGCTTTCATCTTTTGACTCTGTCCTTGACATAGAAGGAGGGAAAGTGGTGCCCAAGTCAGTGCCAACAGAGGATGGGCCCACACTGGACACTGATGACAAGGAGTCACTCAGTGGGTCTTGTGGAACTCTTAGCATGTGGTAAGTGGGTGTCTGGAAAGGCGACACAGCAGTGAGGAGAGGAGGTAAGGACGCTGCCTTCACAGAACTTCTGTTCTTGCACAGGGAAAAAAGGAAAGGGTACTCCAACAACTTCAAAGCAGTTCTACTCAGGGATTGTTTCTTTGTTTGCTTCTAGGTCTTTCTGTTGCTCAGACTGGCATTGAACTCATAGTTACTTAGCCCAGGCTGCCCTTGAACTTGTAATCCACCTGCCCCAGCCTCCCAAGTGCTGGGATTACAGAGGTGTACCGCCTCACCCAGCCAGCCAGTTTTTAAAACTCCAAACCTTGCAACTTCTGAATAACAAAAGTTGGGGCTCCAATTTGTAATAGCCAAATCTTGGAAACAACCAAAATGTCCATCATTTGAAGAATGGTTAAAGAAAATGTGGTATTTTTATACAATGGAATACTACTCATCCATAAAAAATGATAAGTTTGAAGACTTCATATATAAATGGATGTATATTGAACATATACTCATTAGTGAAATAAACCAGACCTATATGTGTAAACAT
>PVJA010011311.1:0-33829 GCA_004027025.1 Myocastor coypus
AACTCAGAGGTGTCCCAAATTTCCTGGTCAAGGAGATTATGGGACCTCAGAGGAAAGGGATGAATGAACTGTGGTGCATCTAAGGAGAGTCACCCAGAGCAAAACATTCTCTCAGGCTTTCACAGAAAGCAAAATGGCCAAGCAATGGCCGTGACTTGTCCCGAAGGCTGACACTAACAACAGTTCTACAAAGTACTGCCTATGGTCCCAAATTTAATCCTGAGGGCATTTGACCCTGGAAGATAAAAAAAAAAAAAAAATGTTTTGTTATACAGGTCTTGCTTCAACTTGCCCTTGACCACCCAGCAGGGAAAAAAAAAAAAAATACTTAATTACAATGCATGAAGCAGAGAGCTAGATTGGTGAGACGAGCTTTAGGAGGCTTAGATTCAATAGCCTCCAACATCACAAGCTTCACTGCTGGCCCACTGCAATTGAAGAATATTTGACTGTATATGTACCTGCTTCCTCTTAGTCCAAAGAGAAGTATATTCTTTTCCTTTTTATTCTAAGCAACATCAATAGGGAGGTGGGTCATGCCCACACACTGTACTCTGTAGAACGATTGTGAGGACATTATGCAATATGTCAACTTTCAAAGAAAAGAAAGGGGAAAAGAGATAAAAAGATAATAATGTTGATTTAGAAGGGTTAATTTTTAATTGTTTGATCAATCTTATATACCTATATGTATTAATCTAAACTGATCTGATGATGAAAATATGTAATATAACCCGTGTTAAATTTAAACAATAAAAAAAAAATAAAAAAATTCTTTAAAAAAAATAAACTTCCTTTTAATTGAAATGAATAGTATTGGAAAATGAAGTAGTACTGTGAAATGTATACTACTTCATTACCACAGTTTCCTTTGTAGCCTATATTTAATCTGTTTTGAGCTGCAGTTTTAAAATAAAAGTGACAAATTTCCACAGATTATCATTGTCTATAACATAGGAACTGGTTTTTCTTTGTCTTTTTTGAGACAGGGTCTTTCTATGCAGTTCAGACTGGCCTTGAGTTCACTTTTGTAGCCCAGATTGGTCTGGAAGTTGCACTGATTCTCCTGCCTCAGCCTTCCAAGTGCTGGGATCATAGGCACACATTACCATGCCTGGCTTGGTTTTTCTAGAAGATACTAAAAGAAAAAGAATAAACTTTGCATATCTTGGCAAGATAACACAAAAGCAATCTTACTGATTTAATTATTTTCAATTTCAACAAAGACAACATGTTTTTTTTTTCCAACTACTACCTATTTTGGAATATTTTTTGACATAGTTTATTATTCTACAAGTAAACTGGAACTATGTAAATGACATTTTTTTATTTTCTTCTAAATATTAGTAAATTTATTTCAAAATAAAATTATGAAAAATATGACAAATTCAAGGCAGGGTTTCATTATAAATTGTATTCACTTCCCCAAAACATATTTAATTAAAATGTGATTCAAATATATCTCTATCCATAAGCACACAGTTACAATAATTTACTTGTGCAGATTAGCTACTGTTTTGCATGACCACAGATGGAACATTTGATTTTCTCTTTTCCCTGAATCTTGCCCAGAGAAAAGCAGTGAATTTCTTTTATAATCCTCATTCAAATATTAAGACTATATTTCTTCATATTGCTAAGTGTTGTAGTTTGTGTCTAGTTGTCCCCCTAGAGCCTCAAGTAAGTCTAAAAGCAGAATTCTAGAACTTATGGTTAACTCATGGTCCATCAAGATTACGGCTGTGAGTGCTGCTGGGATTATGGGGGTGAGTGGTACACACAGACTGGGACCTAAATGCAACATAAGGGAGACAGACTTACTCTCTGTTGCCCTTGTTGCTTTACTCCTTCCTTTTGCCTTTGCTCTTTGCTGTTTTCATGAGCTGCTGCCCTCTGCCATGTGCCACTCTGCCTTGTAGCTAGCAGAGTATAGACTGAAACTGCCAGTAACTGTGAGCTAAATAAAATAAGCCTTAATTTTCGTTGCTGGCTATTTTGTCTCAGCAACAAGAGAAAAGTAACCAGTTAAGACATACCAGTCAAAACACTGACATGCCATGCTGTTTTAAAAAAATAACCTATTAAATTAAATGTGTTAATACTTGCTATCACAAAGTGCCTCCCTTCCCCAGCAACCTAACTTGTATTCTAGGTTTAAAGCCTTATTCCATCCCTCATTTCATTCCCTAACCCAGGCTCTGCCTGCTACCCTAGGCTTAAAAGCTGTTGCCCTGCCCCACCAGGGAAGACTTAAGTTTCTATTTCAAGCCTCTCCAGGCTGCTATGTTTGCTGGGTAATAAATCTTTTTGCTTCAATTGGTCATCTCCAGGTCTTATATCAACCTAACCATAGTGAGTAATGAATTAATCAAAATAGGCTACTTGTTGCCATGAAGTAAAAACTTTTTATTTTTAACTGTATGTATGTATGTATGTATGTATGTATGTATGTATGTATGTATGTTATGGCCAGCTCAGCCATAGGTGTTAGGGCTGGTGCAGCATGTGGTGCTGGGGGTCGAACTGTGGTCCCCACAGTTGCCTTAGCTTGCCTAAGAAAGTGCTTTAGACCACTGAGCTACCTTACCGGCTCAGTAAAAACATTAAGAACTCTTAATTTTTAATTTTATTTATTTATTTTTGCTTTCAGAAATGGGGATTGAAGTCAGGCTCTTGTGCTTGCCAGCAAGCGCTTATTCTACTGAGCTGTCTCTTCAGCCCCAGGAATTCTTAAACAGGATGACTAATAATAAATATTGCTTGAGAAATTTCTTTAAAATCAGTAGTTGAAACTTTGTTTAGGAAAAATAACAAAGTCATGATAAAGTTAATGCTAAATATGTGACTTATACGAATTTATTAAACATTAAAAACAGTGTATGTTCTTCCTTTTCAAGCATGTTGGTGAGACTGTATTAGTAATTCATCTTTTTAGTTTCTTTTAATTTCAAAATATGTAGTTTTACATGTTACTTTAAAAGAAGATGGGTCATAATGGCAAATGACATATTTACTTCTTTATTTCATCCTCAAATTTCACATAGAATGTATGAAAGAGGTTGGGCATGGCCACCTCCAGTTTAAATGAATCCACCTACCATCTTAGAGAAATGTAGGTTGCTTTTCACTAAGGTCACAAAGCAGTCCTTTGAGGATATGTCAGCAGGTCACAAAGGACACAGCATGCAATAAGCTCATCATTTCTCTGGCCTATTCCCTTATAGCATGTAAGGGAAAAACATAAAAAACTAACAAATGTTTCTAAAATCTTTCTTATCCTGTGAAACACCTTTTCTATTCTACTTACATAACGAGGACCCTTCAAGTTTATCAACAAACCTACTTGTACTGTTGAGCTCATGTCCAATCTTTCTTGCATATGTGGTGCTGAAGCCTGGAAATGGGAGTTGAGAGCATGTGCTCTTTTGCAACCTAGGAAGCAATGGACAATGGCAGCTAGTCTAGGGCTTACTCCACAACCCCGAGAGCCTCCTGCTTCTCTCCTATTCTCCCTCTTTTGCATTGTGTGAATGCAACTGCTTTCTGAGGCAGGACTATGAAAGTTTGGTCAAGGTTACCCTTTGTTAAGGTCTTGAGACCCCCGAGGCAACATCAGAACCCTGACCACCCAACTGGGTAACCATCTCTCCCTCCCCTTCCTCAGGTCCTTCTTGTTAGGAACTCCAGTCTAGGGATCATTGTGACATACTTGAAACTAAACAGCCACCATTAGCTGCTAGTCTACCATCCTCACTATTTTCTATTTGAGAACACCAGAAAAGGGGGATCCCTTGAACTGACTATGGAGAATGCTTCCTTTCTGTGTGCAGGACAATCTTGTTCAGTTTTAGGAGTTTACAGACTCTGGTTGGGAGGCTGATCACTGGGAGACAATCTCTTTTCTGACCTTGTCCTCCCCTCCTCACCACTCTGATGGACAATTTTCCCTCAAAAACATCAGGAGACAGTCCCTTCAATTTTCTCCTGCATGATCTTTCCAAACTGGGGTTAAAAGAAGACATTAAACAAAAAAATTGATCTTTTACTCCACTGATGTGCGGCCCCAGTACAGATTGAATAATAGGTTATATTGGACAGCTGAGATACTTTTGAAATCTAAATTCTCTGAGACCTTGATAACTGCCTCTAGAAAAATGGCAAATGGTCAGAGATTCTTTATATTCAAGACTTTTTTACTCACCATAAGCAACTTTTCCTGTGTTCCTTTTGTCCCTCTAAATCTTTGTGCTGAACAAACTGGATTGAACCCAGTCCTCACTCTTGCCAAGCAGGTGCTTAGACCACCAAACTATCTCCCCAAACCCCTTCCTCCCCCTTCTTCAACTTTAACTAGGCCCACAGCCCCTCCTTCCTTTGAACATTCCTCCTCTTCACCATCATGCATCAGCCTGAGGACCTCCTGGTACCTAGACCTCTCCTTAAACCTGCCCTTTTCTGCCCCTCACACACCATCTAGTATTCTCTTCTCACTTTTTTAAACAGAGCCTAACCAAGTTTGCCCTCCAAGTCTACTCAGACTGCACTAAATTCATACACAGTCAGTTTTCAAAACCTGGTCGCTTCCCTGAAAGCTTTGTATGCTTAGCTCCTGTGAGTCTATACTTAAGGGCTCCACTCCCTAGTCCCTATGTCCAATTCAAACGTACTCTGCTCCCTTTCAAATTCCTTACTTAAGGGGCAGAGGAGATAGCTTAGCAGCATAAGTGCCTGCCTGGCAAGTGCAAGGACCTGGGTTTGATTCCCAGTATCACATGCTGTGCAGGCCTTGTTGTGTTGGCCACTGAAACTGGGCACAGTGGCACATGCTTATGCTCTGAGCACTGGAGAGGCTGACATATGAGGATTATTATGAATCTGAGCTCTGCAGGGAGATCCTGTACCAACCAACCAAACAAACAAACAATAAAAAAACCAAAAAAACAAAACACAAATTCCTTACTTAACATTCTTAGGCATACCATTCTGAACTATGAAAGATCACTATCCCAAATAGTCCAACAGTCTAGACACCTTCACTCCTTTGCCCTTATAGCCTGACGACTGGGTACATAAAGCTCCCCAACCCCTCTCAGGGTTTAAAACAAAAATGGACAGAGCACTTTTTACTGCAGTGGTCCCACACTTATCATGGAGGTTACATTCCAGATACCCTCATGATAAGTGAAAATCAGCAACATAGAGATATTATATTTATTTTAGTATTTATATATAATTTAAGGTTTCATAAACCATTCCTACACTCTTACAAACCTTTCCCACTTTTAAAAGCACTTCTAATGTTCTAATTTTTTTTTTTTTTTTTGGCTTTTTGAGACAGGGTCTTGCTATGCAGTTCAGGCTGGCCATTAGCTTACTTTTTGTAGCTCAGGCTGGTCTCGAACTCACACCAGTTCTCTTGCCTCAGCCTCCCAAGTGATGGGAATACAGGTGTGCACCACAACACCCTAATGTACTAATGTTCTTAACCATTTTCTAAACTTTTAACCTATGTAATTTTAACAACATATGTATAGTGCATGGAATTCCAAAATCCCGCAATATAGAGAAACATCCACAATAAATAATTTAGATCAATATTTTTTGAAAACCTATGAAACAGTGAGTTTGTGGAAGTCAAACCACAAAATACTGAGGGACTACTGTAATCCTGACCACCTCAACAGTGGCAAAATTAAAAGTTCATTCCATTTATGTCCACTTCTCCTCTCTAAAAAAGGCTCCCCTTTTCCAGTACGAACCATCTGGACCACACCCCTGAAGATCACCAAGCTGCCTCCTGTGACTTAAGAGACTGAACACTCAGCAATACAGTATCATGATTCTCTCTCTTTATAATTTTGCTTATTTGTTGACCATCATAACAGAAGAATTCCCCAACTTTTACCTCCTTCTTCCTTAGATACCATAATTCAAGACCTCTGGCTATAGGGAGAAGTTGGAACCCTCTCCAACTTCTCTAGAAAAAAAATCACCTCAACTTTCTATATTGTCCTGTTCTGATAGTTTTTCAATATTACTCATTCTTAAGAAAGAAAGTAAAGTTGCTGTAATTCAGTACAGACAATGTATCTAAAAGTGCACCTCAATTTAGTATAATTTAGTATATATTTTTATTGCCTATTAGCCTAGTTGCTGATTTGCATATATGATAATTACCCTTGTAAGGACTTATAAATAAATTAGTCTGATGTTGGTAAAATAAGAAGGGGAAGAGAGAAAAGGAAAAAACAAAATTGAGATGCATTATGTACATGTACCAATTTCCTACAATGAATTTAATCATTTTATACTGCAAACATGTACTAGTTAAAATTTAAAAATAAAAAAGACACACTTTAATCGACCCTCACCATGAAGCTAATAAGAGGTAAATCGATGATATAAGCTCAGACCATTCAGTTTCTTCTACTACCATATTCTGGGTTTGAGTTCAATGTCATTGCCTCATAAACCAGTAAAAATAATAAAGTACAAAAAATATTACTAATTCTGTTAACCCTTACCATCTCAACATAGACCTCTCATAGATACCTCAGTGAGGCACACTCTTGTATGGCTAAAAACATCCAAACCTTTAATGGAATCATACTTCCACCTGCCTCCATCTTTCCCAGATAGCATTAAATAATCTCTGCTCCCCTTGGAACATAAACACTCTGAAAGTCTGCATTGCACAAAGACTGTCAGTCCTAGTGGCACAGTCCTAGCTCAAGCATCTGACATCAGACTCCTGGGAGCATAAAGTGCATCAGACAGGACTTAAAGGTGCACCAACTGCCACAGCAGGCCATAACCAGCCCCTCCCCAAATGGACATCAGTTAACAAAACCTGCTTCTCTATGCATTTCTCAAACCAAATAAGATCACTTTATCCCAGTCGGCTCTTTAGACTTCACCCTATCTGTCTCCTCCCACCTTCCAATGACCACAACTTTATCCATCTGGGAACTCTCTTATGAGTACATAGATACACTTCTCTTCAGGGCAATCTAAATCTCATCCTATCTGAATAGTACCAAGACAGGAGAAAGGCCTCCTAGAAGACACTTGCTAGCCTCAGAGGTGCCCCAAAATATAAAGGCCTCAATATGTTCGAAGGCAGTCTTCCCAAACCAAAAAATTTGCTGGTCTTAACCAAGAGGATCCTGTAGTATTAGAACTAGTTTTACGCACCTCCAACAGCTTTCATTTTCACCTGTTCCTTCTATACGACACAAATTAGAAGCAGTCTACGTTTACTTCCTAATCCACCCTCAAATCTCCTGCTGCCCCAAATTGATCTCATAGGATGCCATTCCCTAGAGATGGGCACCTTCTGGGAGTAAAGACAAATAATTTGCTTATCTATGAACTGAACCAGAACCTGAGCCCTATGTTTCCTTGCTCCCACTCTTTCCTTAGCAATATCCAACCTACCCATGCCTGTCTCCCCAATTACCCAAATGATAGCACAACATGGCATACAGCTAGTTCCCTTAATGCTTATTCCTTGGGAATAATCACAGAAACTGGAACAGAGATAGGGGACCTAGCAGTCTATTTCACAGTTCACCACTCTGTCAAAAGAAATCACTGAGATACTCAAAGAAGTCTCTAAGCAACTGGGACACTTATAAGATCAAGTAGATGTCCTGACTTCTAAAAGCACAGATGATTTGACTTCTTGACAGCTTCACGAGGTGCATATGTGCTCTATTCCAAGAGCATTGCTGCTTTTACACTGGCAAATCTGAGCTCATTAGAGCTGGGTTTTACCTTCATGAACCAGGCTCCCAAGTTCCTAGAAGGCTCTTCATTCTCCTTCCTCTTCATTGGCTCCCACTCCTCCTAATCTCCTAATGCTTACTCTTCCTTTCCTTGTTCTTAGTTCCCTGTATAATTATTCTATTCCACAGACTTTTAAAGCAATGAACAGTGGCCATTTCTCAGGCAACTACTTGAGAACACCTCTACTCAGGCATAAGAATCATACTGATAAAAGAACTTTTCTTGGCAATAACAGAAGTCAACAGAAGACTATTGTCAATATTCTAAGATAAAGTTGTTTACACATAAGAACTGATGTCAAATTAATTAGCATGCAAGAGATTATACACAGATTTTTTGCCTTTGAGCTACATTACATAGAAGTGGTCCATGTCTAAGAATCTTCAAATTGTCTATTGCTATTGTTCCAATTAAAACTGACCTGAGGGGATTATAATATTCTTTTATTTAAATTTGATATCTAATATTGCCTTCCCAGCAATTAATCTAACTTTGAAAAGAACTAGTATTTACAAAACAACAAACTTATAGTGCCATCATGATTTTGCTGATGAGCTTTCAGTCACTATGTATTACTTAACAAGAAGCCATTTATCTGTGTATTCACTAAGAACAAATAAAAAGAAAGTTGTTTTTGCCCTCCTTCCCTCTTTCACTCCCTCGCTCCCTCTGTCTCATTCTTGGTAGTACTAAGGGCTGAACTGAGGACTTTCATACTGAGCTACATCCACAGCCCATTTTACTTTGTGTTCTGCCACAGGATCTTGCTAAGTGTTCAGTTGGGACTCAAATTTGTGATCTTCTGCTCAGGTTCCCAAAATACCAGGATTACAGGTATGTGCCATCACACCAGCTCAAGGCTTTGTTAAAATAACCTCCTGTGTATTTTCCTTTCATAAAATAAGGCAAAAATTCTATAGAAATGTATACTATACATTTCTATGGTATGCGTATCTGAATTAAAAAAAAACGTATTTACTACAGGGTCTACAGCAGTGGTTCTTAACTTTTCTAATGCCGTGACCCCACAATGCAGTTCCTCCTGTTGTGGTGACCCCAAACCAAAAAATAATTTTGGTGGCTACTTCAAAACTGTAATTCCAATAAATAACATTTCACCACGGCATAGCATGGTGTTAAATATGTATTTTCTGATGGCTTTAGGTGACCCCTGTGTTTTAGTCGCTCCACCCTTGCTGGGGTCATGACCCACAGGTTGAGAACCGCTGGTCTACAGGGTCTCACTACAGAGATTGCACTAGTAGTGATTTTCCTGTTTTCAGCTTCCCAAGTGCTGGGATGACAGGCACGTGCTACCACATCCAGTCTCAATATGCTGCCATGCCCAGTTTCAATCTTCTTTTTAGTGTGTCCCAGGGGTGAGGCAGGCACCGAAAGCCAGGGATCAAAGAACCCAGGCCACTGTGCTCTGCCTAAGCAGGAACTTTAGTTTGCTGACCTATCTGGCTGGCCCAGTATCTGGAATGTAATAGTAGATAAGTTCTAAAAATTCAGTTAGCAGAAAATAAATCCATCTTTCTAGCCAGTTGATAAGATAATATATTTAAAATATCTATAAAGCCTTTGTAAGACTTAGAAGATTTGTTTATGTATTATTTCAAATGTTAAAATGAGAAAGAGGAGAAACTATCCATTCTTTGATTTCTCTAAGCATAAATCCAAGAACAAATAAGGCTTTTTATATCTTTACAGCCTAAAAAAGTGCACGGAATAATAATTTCTGAAGTATCAAAAGTATAAAGCATCAAAGTCTATTATAAATTCAAATCAATAGCAAACTATACTTCAGCATAATGAAGTCAATGCCACTGATATTTAGTAACAAGAAAATATTGTTCATATCTCCAATTACCTGAAAACGAGTAGAACTTGGAAACTTTACCTTTCGAAGTTTCTACTAAGCTATGAGGTCAATCTCATTACAAGATACAAGATCACAGTGGACTTTACAACACAACAGTTAACTTTCAACACATTTTAGATTCTTTTCTTCTGATCACACATCCTTCTGGAAGCCAGGTACAGCACTTTATTTTTTTTTTTTTGCGGGACCGGGGTTCAAACTCACGATCTTGCACTTGCCACGCAGGCACTTGTGCCTCGGAGCTATCTCCCCAGCCCCTGGTACAGCACTTTAATAAGGTGAAATATTATGGATTTTCCACTGAAGATAATTTTTAAATGTTTTTGGGAGTTTTTACAGAAAGCAATTTCAGTTGTATATGTTTGAGCTAATTTATTTAGCTGAGAATGAATACAAAAAAAGCTCAACCAACATGCATGAAATGTAAGGAAATGAGAAAAATTAAGTGAGTCTAACTTCCATTTTCTAAACATTGCATTCAATTCACATTATTAAATGTCTTAAAAATAAGAGATATGTTCTGCCTAAATCAGATCAACATTTCTCAAGGTTTTAATTTACTAAAGAATTCTATATCTCTTATAAGCAAAAAAAAAAAAAATATATATAATCCATGGGAATACATGAATATGAATTTTCTGCCTGTCTGTCTTTGTGTCTAGCTATATATCATTAAATATCAGTATTAGCATGAGAAATTATTAAATTCAAACTAAGATTATAAAATATAAAGCCTGCATCATTATTTCTAAATCATGTCCCAGGACTATATTAGCAAATGAAAGTATCTTCAGAGGAAAATGTGGCTTCTGGTAGTTCCCTAAAACTGAGTTGCTAAAAGTGAATGATTTGAAAATAGTCTCTAATTTTTTTTTAAAGTGTACAATGGGGAACAGATAATGAACAATAAAACTGATAAAAACATAATAGAAAACCATGCATTTGGAACAAGGGCTTCAAAAATAATGGACATTCATAATAATAATACTAAATATAGGTTTCATTTGTCTTTTTGTCTAGCTGATAGCATTAACTATAAGCTCCATATGCATGGCATATCCTTGGACCCTAGCAAGCTTTACTTCAGGAAGGAACTTTGCTGGGCAAGTAGGCAGTCAACTATCAGCCTTCAAGGTCCTGACTCCCTAATAAAGGGGGTTTAGTTTCAAGTACCAAGACACCAGCAGATTACCTCCTCCTATAGGGGTCATGTCCTCCCTTCTGAGATTAGACTAGTGAGAGAGTTAATTTTCCTATTTTCACATACAAACTTTTCATTTACTCTTCTCTTTCTAGCCACAGCTTCTCTGCTCTTTAGGCAGTCTGGGTCCCTCTTTGCAGCCTGTCCGTAATTCGCTTTAGTACTGCACTCAATTTCCAACTTTCCTTTTACCAGTAATTTCCTGGAAACATGTACATGCTAGTGACTCTCATTTTCTCTGCTGCTTGGATCTATTACTGTATGTGCTTCTGTACTTTTATTTTAGTGAGGTCTCAGAAGGCACAGAAAGTTATGTTTGCTCTGTCCTTCATCTTAATTAAAACAGAAAAGCTAGTCTTACATTTCTCCTTTTTAAACCATAATACTTCTGTTCAGAGTTTGTAGTTATTTACAAAAATCTTGTGTATAAACTAAAACATCTAGCCTAAGATTTAAACAAATATACTGAAAAATCCCATAGCATTTCAGTTTAATATAAACTGTATATGTTTTTTTGGAAACCCGAAGTTATTTTCATGCTTAAAGAATAACACATTATTATTAGTATATCCTTCTATCAAATGACGCTCAAAAAGGTTCCATTTCTACTTCAGGGCCAAAAGTTTCCTTAAAAACTAAGATAGAAATGTATTATTTTTTCCCTATATCTCACCAATTGAATTAGCTGTCAGACAATGAAAACTATAAGTATAAAATAGGCATTCAGTTTTTTTTCAAAATGGTATAAATAAAAAGGATATCTAGAAGTTTGGGGTAATATAAATAGTTACTATTCATGAAATCAAATTTGAAAAGTACCAGTAATTATAGAAACACTACAAATTCTGGAAACAGATATAAACTTTAAGACAAATATTCCACTAAACAAAAGTGATATTTAAATGACTTATGTAAATCACAGTTAATTGAATCACTATGTTGACTTATTACTTACTGCCATTGTCTCATTGTTGGTTACATTTAATAAAGTCAGATGTGGATCTGATCTCCTGCCAGGAATTCTCCCAATAGCAAAAATACAACAAGGAGCACAAGTCACATAATGGCAATTTAAAGCCTGAGCTGTATTATATACTCTATTTTTAAGACTACACAGGAACCTTTTTTTTTAATTACCAAGTAATATGGTTTATTTAATATAAATCTATTGACTATCTCAGTTGTGACAGAATTATCTTTTTTTAAACTTTTTATTTATTTATTTTTCTGGTATAGGGTCTCACTATGCAGCTCAGACTCACAGTGATTCTCCTGTCTCAGCCTCCCCAGCGCTGGGGTTACAGGCCTGCACCACCACACCTGGTTTTGGTAGCTCACAAGGCATGTCTGGGTTCCACAGCCCAGCATGGCATGCAGTACTGGGGATTCAACCTGAGTCCTTGTGCTTGCCAGGCCAGCCAACAGAATTGTCTTTTGCAATTCAAATTTTACATGACCTGGAATGGGTAAAGGTATGTGTAGGGGTACAGATCATGAATGTCTGCTCTGATTTCTAAATATTCTAGTCAATTTTACATTATCAGTACTTAGTTAATACTTTAATATATTACTGGCAGGCTAAATAAAAAATATTTTTGTTTAATATTATATTGATCTAAAAATCATTATGATGCAAAAAATGTGTTAAGATTTAAAATCCTACCTTGAGAAAAATGAGGAACATTATTAACATTAGGCTTTGTGGTTTACCATGTGTAGTCTACTTAATTTATCCAGATGTCTCAGAGGTGAGAGATCCAAATATTAATCTACAGAAATAAGTAGAATAATGTTTGATAACCTACCAACTTGCTGGCATTTAAAAAATGAATATAGTTTTTCCATAAAAAGCAAACATTTATTTATAATTATGTAGTAACTTGAAATAGTCTCAATCACAGAGGTTCTGAGTATGTAATTGTTTTATCCCTCACATATAGATCTGTCCCCAAAGCTCCATTTGCCCATAGATGGAATTTTTGGGAGGTGGCTGGATTGGACTAGTATAGCTCTGGGTACAGATGGATAGATTTTCTGGGTGTAAACTGCACTAATCAATAGGCTTGTAGCCTGGATAGACTATAAAAGGAAAGAAGGAAGGTGATCTGCTGTTTCCTGCTTGCTGTGCCATGGACTATTTGTCTTCTGCCATACCTATCTGACATGCCACCCTGCCTTGGAGTCAGCCAACTATAAACTGAAGTCTCTATAAATTGTGAGTAGAAATAAACCTTTGCCCCTTTAATTTGAGGATATCTGATATTTTGTCCCAGGAATAAGGAAGTAATTAAGATAGTGGTGAATTTTTTTACTTTAAAGAAAAAATATAGCTGGCAACAGTGTTTGGAAGTAAACTAATGGAATGTTTCTACTTATATATTTTTAGGTTCTTGAGATAAGAGTTATGTTACATATGAAGATCAGGTTGGTCCTCATCTCATTATGTAGCTCAGGATGGTCATAAGTTCATAGAGAGCCACTTCTTGAGTATTAGGATTATAGGAGTGGCTCCCCATATTTTGCTTACATTTTTTCTAAGTATTTTTTCTTTCATGAAAATCAATGAAGATTGCTAAAGACAGTACCATTGACATTTGAGTTAATTTAAAATTACAGCAGTAGGCATTATACACTATTATTGCTATTTATCATTTTTTAACTTTAGAAATATTGAAGATGTTCAAGAAAGATGTCAGTAAATTAGTTTTGTTTCAAAGAAGTATGCTAAACCAAACCAAACCAAACCAAACCAAACCAAACCAAGCCAAAACTTCCCTTTCCCCTGTCTGGTCTTTCATTTCAATTTTGTTAGTACATTTCAGGATTCAAGAGATACTGACATACAATTTGCTTCAAAAGATAGATGTTTGGGATTTTACTGTTTTTCTTTTTTATGTTGGTAGATAAATAAATAAAACCAAGATTAGCAGGCCATAGTAATTCTCAAGTTCATGTCTAAGAGAAACAACACATATTTTATTAAAACATTTCTATTTAGATGGTTTCTCTCAGACATGCTGTGAGTCTTCAGACTTAGGCAGATATATCAAAACAAAACAGGAAAAACAAACTCATACAGACTATTCTGATGCTTACCTAGAAACTGACACAAGTGGCAAAAATTGGCTCTAAAGGCTTTATTTTTTCATGTATTCTTTTACTTTTCCTGTCTTGTTGTTAAAACCTTAACTCTTTTCAATCATATAGATTATCTGTTTTATGTGTAACTAATTCTCACATTATGCTTTTTCTAATTATCTCTCATAGGACCGTAGTCCACTTATAGTCAACAACAGACTACATACTACAGTATTCCACAGAACTAAAGAGTAGCTTTCTGGCTAGACTAGATAGTTTAAATAATTCACTTGACAATATTACTTGATTCTACAAAGGTTAACATAAAGTCTGGGATGTATGAGTCAGGAAATGAAAATATGATACTATGCACAAAAGAGAAGATATAATTAGGTAAATATATATGTTTTATTTTCCATTATCTGCACTTTTTAAGTAAAAATAAGTATGCTACACATAGGTAGTCCGTATAAATTATACATATCTAGAGGGTATATAAGACAGACTACAGCAAAATAATAACATTTTCACTGTGTGTGTGTGTGTGTGTGTGTGTGTGTGTGTGTATGTATGTGTGTGTGTGTGTGGTACAAAGGATGAAACTCAGGATCTTGTGCTTGCCAGGCAAGAAGTTATTTCATTGAGCTATCTCCCTGACTCCTATTTTCACATAATTGTACTACGGACTATTTCATGACAAAATGAGATATTGCTTACAGAGTGTAGAGAAAGCAGGAATAACAAAGGAAAAGATTTATAAACAAAGTGGAATACATTAAGATGAGAATTTCTCTTCATCAAAAGACAAATTAAATGGTGTTTAAAAGGCATCCATACAGTAGTAAAGATAACTGTAAGTCATTATCAACAAAGATCTTATATCTGACATTTCTGCAAATCAGGAAGAAAAACAGAGAACTCATTAGATAAGAGATTTAAAAGAAGACACTTTATACAAATAAGATTTATACAGTAAAAACCATGTTAAAAGGTCCTCAACTGACTAATAACATGTGAAATACAAATTAAAAACTCAATGTTATACTTCTCTACATGCATCAGAAAGGATGACATTAAAAATAGAGAATTCCATGCACTGGAGAAGATATATAAGGACCACAATTAACACTCAAAAGCAGGTGCTAGAAGCAAATGACCAACTTTGGAAATTGTTTTGCATTATCTGCTGAAGTTAATCCTGTGTTACAGCAACTCATATCTAAGCATATACATGACACAATGCATGCACATGTGCACCAATCAAAGTACCAAGTCATTTCCACTACTGAGAACTGGTTAGACACATTGTGGCATGGTCACAATGGAATTCTTACAGCCAGAAACATAAAGTACTCCAACACAAAACACAGAAAAACCTCATATTATATTGGTCAGTAAAAAAAGGTAGAATCAAAATAGCTCATCTTGGTTAATTCTATTTTACAAAGTATATACAAAAAAAGATAATACGTAGCAAATTATAACAGTTGGTTGAAAAGTTTGCAAGAGGACTTTTGGGATGTAGGTAATGTTTCATTTCTTAAATAGAAAGTGGTTACATGGATGTGTTCATTTTGTGACAACTCACTGAGATCTGTATATGCTATACTTAACTAAAACATGGATACCACACATTAACTCCAGTATTATGCTGAATACGAATTATTTTCTTAGTAGTGGGCAAAGTTTTCTTCTAATTTTTCAGATTCCTACTAAGTAAAGGAAAATGACAAAAACTATTTTTAGCTGGGGAGATAGCTCAACAGTCTAAGAACCTGCCTCGCAAGTGCAAGGTCCCAGGTTTGATCCCTGGTACTGCATGCAATACTGATCCTAGAGTCCAGGGAACATCATGCTGGCCACTGAAACCAGGCATGGTGGCACACACCTGTAATCCCAGCATTGGGAAGGCTGAAACAGGAGGATCATTATTAGATGAGCTGCATAGTGGGACCCTGTACCAAATAAAGATTTTTAAAAAAATCTATTTTAGTACTATAGCTAAAATGTGTTCCATCTTCTAAAATTATCATTAGCCAGTGTTAATTATTTTAACTATAATTGTAAACTTAAAATGCTTCCAAGAAGCCAATTGCAAATTTAACTACTGAACAAGGATACATGAGTAGTTATTTGAAGACAACCTAGAAAACAGTTAAAGAGCCTGAAATAATGCTTTCAAGAAGTTCTTATATTTAAAGAACTGCTTAAGATAAATATAAAAACCTCTACTTTTATACTAAGTGAAAGGACTTGCTCACTTGCCTAGAAATGAGGTAACCTATGTTAGCTTTAGTTAACTATGCCAAGTTGAAGAGCCACTTTGGATGAGCTTGGCATTGTTCAGGGTAATGTGGTCATAGACGAAAGAGTCACTTCATACTGAACGGAATTTGATACAAGGTGGGTGAGTGCTATATAAACTGCAATGTTCATTGTAGTTAAACATCCTAAAGTAGAGAAACCTAGTTCCACAGTAAAAAGCATGCTGGCGATGCATAGTGCTTCTGTTTAAGAAGCCTAGATTACATCTGCCTATTTCTTTTGTTACCAGCAGCACGAAAGGTGCCTTTTGTTATCTGTTCATGGCATACTGGGTTGACCACAAGCAAATCTAATTAGAGATAGAGAGCTTCGAGGTATTATAAGCAGGACTCAGATATTGGCCCAGCACTGTAGCTATACAAGCTAAATATCATTGTCTTAAAGAAATCTTTTATAGTCAAATATCAAAATCATAAGTAAAAAAAAAACAAGTGAGTTTGGACAAATTCGATTAATGGCATTGGAACAAGTATTCTCCCCCCCCTAAAAAAAGCATAGTGTTTATGTACAGAAATAACAAACTCCAATAAGCTGAAAGTTTAACAAATAGAATTTGATAGTATTGAGTATTTCCATAGCCATAAAATTACAGATGTGTCACCTATTGTTTTAACTGTTGCTTTTAATTTTGTTAATTTAAATGAGAAAGAAATAGCAATGAAACAGTTTCAAACAGGTTAGTAGGACAGGGACAATAATTAATATATTGCATATTGTTGTCTTCATAAGTAGTTCTTTGGAGTACAAGATGCAGACATGAAATCTTTTCTAAACACTATTAGTACAAATCTTTCTTCTCATTGAACTAAGAGAAAGTAACTAGAAATATAGTCCAATAGTCCATAGTAGTAATGGAGTATCAGCAGAACTGGCAATATTGGAATCTGTTGACTTGTGCCTTTACAGCTCTGGATCTGACCCCTTAAAGGGTTGGATCATTTCTAAATAGTATACCGATATAATGCACAGCGTCTTTTTAATATGCATTCAGTTGACAAATATTTAATCTATATGATAACCAGAAACTATTCTCCAGGCACTCTTCTAAGTTTCAGAGTGTAATAGTTCATAAAGATAAAGCCCTCTGACTTGTATAGTCTGCATTCCAGTGGAGGCTCACAGACAGTAAGTGAGTACAACATATGGCTTATCTAATAAACTTTGAAGTTTGACTGAAGGTATTAGTATGGGGTATGCTGGAGTATGGAGAAGTGTTGATTCATAAGGTGCTCAGGGAAGGCCTCACTGGTAAGACTTGAGCAAAGACCTAAAATAAACAGAGGATAAATCATGAAGATGTCTGGGAGTAGAACTTTCTACAAGAAATAATCAAGTAAAAAGTACCTGAGGAGAAAATGTGCAGGATGTCTTCAAGAACACAAAGGAGATATGCAGTAAGCAAAAGAAAGTTTAGGCAATGAGATGAGAAGGAGAACAACAAGACACACAATATAAAGCCACTGTTAGATTTCAGGATATTGTTTTCAAAGGGGAAGACATTTAAGGGATTTGTGCAAAAGTATCTAGACTTCAAAATATTTTAACTCTAAGTATATATATATATATATATATATATATATATATATATATATATAGCTTTAAGTGTACATATTTATAAAGTGAAGATTCCATCATAACTGGAAATATGACATTTTTACATTAATAAATGAGATGAGTAATACCCCAGAATAAAAAGAATAGTGCTAATATGTCTCAAGGGTCACGGGTCCCTATTGGTAGGGGGAAAGGAAAAGAAAAGCACTAAAATTTTCACTGACATTGTAATTGGGGAGACTGATCCAAGGAGACATAGGCTATATAAGCCAGCTGATAACAGAGGCAGAAGTAGCAAAGGAATACAGGGAAATCCTCAGTGGCATCGGACTAAGAGACCTTCATAGCAGTACTAAGGGAAAGAGAGAATGCCAGTGAAAGGTGTACTAGAAAACCAGAGCAGCTGCACTGAATGTATACTCTGAAGTCTGACATCTGAATGAACATTTTAAAAACAAACAAAACATTCAATATCAGTAAAAGAAAAAGATATTCACTTTATAAAGTTATTAAAACAAGGTCACAAAGACAAGAATACCATATTTCATATATAATTTCTCACAATGGCAATAATTCAATGCATGAGCCTTTGAAGATGGGCTAAATTATTAGTTTAGTAAAAAGGTAAATCAGGAATGATACTGTTATGGTTTATGTCTGGTTGTTCCCCCAAAGCCTCATGCAACCATAGGGTGGTGACTTCTACAGATTGAGACTTGACTCATGAGTCACTGGGATTATGTATTTTAGTACTGATGAGATTATCTGTCTGAGTACTGCTGGGAATTATAGGTGTGGCCTGAGGTGGATAGGCTAAGGTAGAGAGCCTGATGTAACTTAAAGAGAGACAGAGAGGCAGACTAGGCTGTTGCTTTCTGCTCCCCTGGTTGTTCCGCTGCCTCTTTCATCATTGTCACTGTTCCACTGCCATGAACTGCTGCTTTCTGCCATGTGCCTCTCTGCTTTGGATCCAGCCAAGTATGGACTGAAACCTCGAGTAACTGTGAGCTAAATAAACCTTTCTTTCCTTCATTTTGGGTGTTGGGTATTTGTTCCAGCAATGAGAAAAATGTAACTAAGACAGATACAAACTGCTTTTTTTTTTTTTTTTCTAAAATAAATAAATAAATCTTATTTTATTTATGTGGTATATGGTCTCATTATGCAGCTCAGACTCCTAGTGAGCCTCCTGTCTCATGCTCTCTAGTGCTGGGGTTACAGGTGTGCTCCACCACTCCTGGTTCTGGTAGTTGGCATGGCATGCCTAGGGCTCCAGGGCCAGCATGGCATGTGGTACCAGGGATTAAACTCAGGTCCTTGAGCTTGCTAGGCAGGCACTTTTGAAAATACATTTGAAACAAAGTAAAATTCTCCGATCAAGTGGAGAAGCTATGGAAGTGTCCAGTAATCATCATCTAAATTAGGCAATTTAGATGAACTTCATTCATTAGTAAATAATTTACATATTGTTAAGTCTGCAGTCCACCGGGTCATCATGGTAGTGAGACAGCAGGATGCTGAGATCCCAAAACCAAGGACTATGAGCTGCCCCTAGAGTGACTTTCCATCTTTTCCCCAGGGTTAGCCACAAAATTTCTCTGTTGATTTAGGCACAAGCAGCAAGCCTCCCCCAGTTAGCAACTGTTGCTTCTTTCCAGCAGCCTTCCTGGGTCGAGCAATAAAGAACTTCTTCCACCTGCTTGTCTTCCATGCCAGAGGAAGAAATCTTAACATACAGAATTAGGAATATGTAAAAATAGTATAAATTTAAAAAGATATGAAATAGAATAATTTTATCTCTAAGGTAAAGACTGCTGATTTCTAAAAGGGTCTCAGAGTTCATTATGTGAAAAGATCATTTAAAGTCTATGGAGCTAGCAGAGCACAGGAAACAGCTAGCTTGGAGCCTCAAGTGCGGTGTAGAAAATGGCAACAGCACTACTAATCAGCCATCTACAGAAGGACCGGGAAGACACAAACCCTGCAGGACCTGAGCCTTGCCATTTTAATAGATGAAAGTACACAAAAGTCACCAAGTCAGTCTACATACTGCCAACGAACGAACATCTTCATCAATTCATAATATAATTTCCTTTTTTCTGTGTTTAGGACAGGGTCTACAGGGTCTCACTACGTAGATTGGATGTGTAGTGATTCTGTTTTCAGCCTCCCAAGTGCTGGGATTACAGGTGCACACCACCAAGACCTGTCTCCATTGCCCCCTCAGGGCCCTCTGGGGGTGTGGGCGGGGCTAGGGAATTGAATCCAGGCCACTATGCTTTGCCTAAACAGTCCTTTAGTTCACTGAGTTATCAGGCTGACCTTCATAAATATAATTGCTTATCTATGCTGTTTATACATATTTTTGACATCTAGTTTTTCAGTTTGGAGAAGAAATATGCTGGGCCATACCCTTTTGGTTTGTCTGGTTGATTTTATTTAAAACAAGGCATGCTGATACCATTATGAAGAAAGAGTATGGACTAAGCAATTCACAGTCAATAATATAAACCAAGACCAGGCTGGTGAATACTTTTGAGTTCCTCAGAGGAGTGGTTTTGGTCCTTAGGTTCCATAGGAAAGGCTCTGCAGTGTGTCTAGAAACCAGGTGCTGTGATGTCTCCAGCTTTATTCATTTTGTTCAAGATTTCTCTGGGGAGTTGGGTTCTTTGGTGGTCCCTATGAGTCTTAGATTTTTTTTCCTAGTTCTGTGAAGAATACCATCATTATTTTGAAGCAGACTTTATTATATGGTCAAATAATGAACAAAACTCATTTAATTATATTAAAGAAAAAGTACAATTCCTTTTTTATCTCATGTTAATAGTGTTAAATCTGACATCTTTTAATTTGAAGCAATATCATCAACTCCTACTGAGAAGAAATACAATATCAATATAAACTCTGGGAAGGAGATTAAATGAAGCAAAACAAAAGGTCAGAATATAATATCAGTGCTATTTCAAAACAAAATTTTTAGTTGTAATCAAGGTAAATTTAATAAATCTGAAAACAATTTGCCCCCAGAATGTTGCAATCTCCTAGTCTGAATAATTCACGTTATCTAGAAATCAATATGTCTCATGTTGCATAAAACAAAGTCTGAAAATAGTAACACCCCAGAGTTCCAACAGGATGCCATGTCCTCAAAGTTGTTAAACCAATATGAAGATGATTTCCTGGTAGAAATGATGCTTCTGAGCAAGATATTTCTTAAAATACTATTTCCAGAATTATAATCACTATGATAAAACATCAGGAAATCACTAGTCAGATTGTTCACAGCATTGGTGACAGAAAAACTGCTTGCATTTACTGGATCACATAACAAAGCAGAACATTTTGGTGGGGATCAGCAGGTTAGATGAAAGGAATTTTTAATCAGCCTGAATTGGACAACTTTCAGTCTTCGATGATTCTATCATATAACATCCTGACCACTTTTAGCTGGTTTAAAACTTACATCTGTTATAATAGGATAAGTAATGTATTTCAACATTAATTTCAGTACTGGTTTTGAAAATAAATGTGTAGGCTCCCCGGAGTTCACATTCAATGGAAAAACATCAATTCTATTATGCTACAGAAACTCATTTCTATAGCAACAATATTGAAGAAGCCAAACTCATACTCCTTATATGGGGCAATTTCCCTAGGAAGTAGTGCAGCAAAGCTCAGAAATAGCTTTGGGTAGCAGACTGGGCTTAGACGTAATAGAAGTGGATAATATTTAAACCCATAATCACTCCTGTCATTTATTAATATGAATCTACATAATGTCTTTAGGTGTTGGGACTTACACTTGGATGATCCTAAACAGCTCTGAAGCCTTTGTATCTAGTAGTCAAAACATTTTTTTTCTTCAAACTTAACACAATTGTAGCACCTTGGTAACAACACATTGTATCAACGGGTTAATTTTTAAGAAGTGTAAGTTTCTTATTTTCAAGAACCATACATCAATTTCATATTCTTAACTATTATCTCTTTAATCACTCTAGGAACAATAAAGCTTGTTTTTTAACATCAAACATAACTTCATACTCAGATCAATGCTTTCATCTAGGATTGATTAATACAACCTTTCACATGAGGATAATAGTAGACGTG
This sequence comes from Myocastor coypus, assembly GCA_004027025.1. Lineage (NCBI taxonomy): Eukaryota > Metazoa > Chordata > Mammalia > Rodentia > Myocastoridae > Myocastor > Myocastor coypus. The sequence goes on from PVJA010011311.1 coordinate 21,942, forward strand.
ATACACTGTAATCAACAATCTTCATATTATTTGAGTTAAAACAAATGTTTTAAAAAATCAACTTCAATCTCTTCCATCTAAATCTCTTTAAAAATTTATTTATTTAATTTTAATTTGTAATTTTTGTCTTTTTGAGACAGGGTCTCATTACACAGCTCAGACAGACTGGCCTTGAGCTCACTCTGTTGCCCAGACTGGTCTGAAACATGCAAGGATCCTCCTGTCTCAGCCTCCCAAGTGCTAGAATTACAACTATTGGGCCCCATGCCTGGCTTTCCATCCAAATCTTGATTTCCCTTTCAAAAAGTTGCTTGTTATATCTTTTCATAAACACATAGTTACTAGCTTTGTCATAAGCAATAAACACTGTAAAAAAGTTTTAAGTTCTCAGAAACACACACACACACACACACACACACACACACACACACACACCATGATTCTAGAGTTAAAAACAACTCACATGGTTAGCAGAGCTTTTACTTTGAGGAACATATTTATTTATTTTCAAAAAAATATTTATCTTTTTACAGGGTTCTGCTATGCAGCTCAGACTCCTAGTGATCCTCCTGTCTCAGCCTCCCCAGTGCTGGGATTACAGGTGTGTGACACTATATCTGGCTACCACACCTGGCTTCGAGGAACACATTTTAAAAGTCAAGAAGGACAACCAGCTTGGGTCCCTCTTTTGTCCCTTCTCTCAGACAGAAGCTTTCTTTCTCTCAATAAATACTCTGCTCAAACAAACAAACAAACAAAACAAAACAAAAAACAAAAAAACAAAAACCAAACCAAAACAAAACAGCAAAACAAACCCCCAAAAACAGGCTGTTGTAATCAATACTGTAGGTATTTTGAGTTTATGTTAAGTGACTTTTGCTGACACTGTTTCTTTGCAACACAATTAAGATTCATGTGCTGATCATACTGTTGGGGCAAGATATTTCATGGTCACAAATTAAAGTAAAAATTTATTTTGGATCATGGCAGGCTGTATCCAAGGCAGAAGGGACATGGTAGAGAAGTGTGGTGGAGAAAAGCTATGCAACTCCCAAAAGTACAGGGAGAGGCAAAGAGCCAGAGAAAGATACATGCTTCCAAAGCATCCCCAAGTAACCCACTTCCTCCAGGAGCCCATTCAGGTAAGAATTAATCAGTGGCTTAATCCACTAATGAGGTTAATGTCCTGGAATTTAACTGTCTCTTCATATATAACTAATATTCCCTTCCCTCTTTTTTTTATTATTATATGTGTATAATACAATCATTGTACGGTACTGATAAGTGTGTATATAAGATAGATAGATGATATAGATATAGATATAATTTATTGATCCTTTTAACTTTCAGGTTCTCTTCCCTCAATACCACCTTGAACTTGGCCACTCTGAACATACCAATTGTCATATATAGCTGAATTTGATCAAACTGGCAATGAAGAGTACACATCACCATTCACAAAGGCTGGTCAAAACAATGGAAATAAGAGGCGCTGTCATGTGTGCAACATCCATGCACAAAACAAAGAGCTATCTCCTACTATTTAAACACACAGGTGATAGGCCTCTATGACTGCTTCTGATTAAATAATTAATTAATTCTACCAGTATGAACAGGATGCTACCTTGTGTGCTGCTCTTTTCACAGAGCTTTAGCTATACATAACAAGAGGGCTACTAGGGCCAGCCAGATAGCTCAGCAGACTAAAACACTTGCTTTGGTAGAGTGTAGCAGTTGGAGTTCCATCCCCAGTGTGCTCTGCCAGTCCCACTCCCAAGGCACACTGAGACAGCTCTCGAGACTGGGCATGGTGGCTGAGGCTGAAAACAGGAGCATCTCTACTAGTTCCATCTATGTAGTCACACCCTGTACACCCTCACACCCTGTAGACTCTGTCCTAAACAAGACTACTTATAGTTTGCTGCCTTTAAATAGTTCACCAGGCAAGAATTTTCTCTTCTTTAAATATGTCATTTCACAACTGTTTTTTTTTCTTCCTTCTTCTCTCATGAACAGATCAAAGACCAGAATAGTCAGTTCTGTAATTAAAGTAAAAGAATTAAGATATCATAAGGACATGACAACTTTTAATTTCTTTATATTATCTGTCACATAACTGAACCCAAGGAAGCATGGGCAAAAAACAGAAGATCGCTCTATTAGACAAAGCAAAGAATCCTCTGTTTAAGTTAAATAAAGGGATGAGAACGGCATGTGAATAAGGTACACAGATATGAGAACAGAAGTGCAAACAATGAATGTACAAAAAGGAGAGGAAATGAAAGTGGTAACAACAGGAAAGACTCAAAAAAAAAGAAAAGTGGAAAAAATGGGAAGAGAAACAACATGTTAATAGAGAAAAAAGAAAAAAGAATGAAGGAATATAAGAACGAGAAGAGTTGAAAACAGTATTCCCCTATAAAATCTGCCTACCCCAAGCAAAAAGGTGAATTTTAATACTTTAATTATAAGTTTTAGCTTTTTTTAGTGAAACTATTCAGGAATATAATTTTGTTAAAATTGTGATACCTGGACTATTTAAATCATTTTCTTATAAAAAGTTTACGGGATTATGGCTCTCAAACTAGTTGACCTGATGCAACTATTAATTCTTTTTTATCACTCAGCTTCACATAATTCAGGTAACTCAAATAAAGGGAAAATGTTGTTAAGATTTAAAAGCCAAGTATAGACTTCAACTCTTGCTATTATTTTATTATGCAGATGATCACTTTCTGCACAGTAAAATCTTTATAAACTGTTGACTTTGTCACTTTAAATAAGAAAAATCCACATTGCTAGATTGCTCTATTTTTTAAACTTTTGTATTAAAATGGACTTTTCACATTAATTTAGTTTACTTCCTCATGTTAAAAGTGAGGAAATTGAGACCCAGGAAGGTTAAGTGTCTTGCTCAATGTCCCAGGTTAGGGCAGGGAAATGAAAGATTTCTACTACTAGGTCACTTCAGGAATACTATTTGAAGTTAATCAGAAAATGATACAGAAAGACATAAATGAAAGAAATTAAGACTATGAATATACTAGAGTATCACAGTCATTGCTATCTTTCAACAGTGAAAAAATAATTGACCCATACATGGATTTAAAAAAAAAAAAAAAGTGATTCCTACCATTAAAAGTAATACAGAGGGCTCAGGGTACAATTCAGTAGCACAGTGCCTGGCTGGCCAAGTGCAAGGTCCTGAGAAAGACCAAAAGACCAACAGGAAAAAGAAAGAAAGAAAGAAAGAAAGAAAGAAAGAAAGAAAGAAAGAAAGAAAGAAAGAAAGAAAGAAAGAAAGAGAAAAGAAGAAAAAGAAGAAAAAGAAGAAGAAGAAGAAGAAGAAGAAGAAGAAAGAAAGAAAGAAAGAAAGAAAGAAAGAAAGAAAGAAAGAAAGAAAGAAAGTATAAGAGTAGGTTAGTGTAGAAATAAGCAACTAGCATCTTAAAGAATCGAAGAACAATAAGCAAAGCTTAGGGCAGGTTGTAATCTGTTACTTAGGGATTCCAGAAAACTGGTATTTAGGAAGGTGAGTAACAGCTTATCCTGATTGATGTCTCTGCCCTTACTGGAGATGTTGGTAATTGTCTCCTCCCCTCCTTGTAATCCTTTTATTTAACAATTGTGTGAACCTAGCATTAAACCAATAGTGAAGGTCAACAGAGGTTACAGTCCTAAATAAAAAGGAGATGCTTCTGGAGCTCTGGGCTCACTTTAAGAGAAATAGATCTCAGTGAGACCTCTGAAGCTACATTGTCTTGTGGTTTCTTTTGGCAATGGACTATAACATACAACAAGTTAGAGTCAAGAATAAAATCAAAACAACTTAGTCTATTCAGAATTCATTAAAAGTAATGGGCAAAGTACAGATTCCTACATAACTAGTTTTGAGAGCCATCATAAAATTCATATATACTTTACTCATGTAAAGAGCTTTGTTATCAATGCAACTTTTATTTTTATTTTTTTACTTTTTTACTTTTTTTTTTTTTTTTAAGGACCAGGGTTCAAACTCACAACCTTTCACTTGCCCAGCAGGCACTTGTGCCTTGGAGCTATCTCCCCAGCCCCTCAATGCAACTTTTAAAGAACAATGCTACAAATGATATGTGTAAACCACTTTGTTTAGTAAGAAAGAAAATAAAAGTTATATAATCATTAACAATGTAAAAGTCTTCCTTCCTATATACTTGCTTTAACTTTAGGTTAAAAGTAGGTCCCCAAGGAGCCTATAACCTTGTACAATGTTCTACAAATCATGCAAAAAGATCCTAGCAACTTTCTGTTTTAAAAGGAAAAAGGGCACACTTACATATCACTCAATCTCATTTTGACCTAAGTTATCTGCTAACATGACCCCACTCTTTGATTATAAAGATAAAGGCTCTGAACACAAATACTCAGAATTGCTATGGGTTTAAGAGACTCATTGGCCATTCAAATTTGAATCATGACTAATGTATAGTTCACAATGTTTAGTATAGGTACACTAAGGCTTAGGGAAGTCATATGAATGTTTTAAGGTGCACAAACATGTATGTAGTACTTGTCAGTAGAACTGGTAGATAGATACACAAACTGACCTGGCTTATCAGTTCTAGATCTGCCCAATCTGGCTGTGCAACCAACACATGCAAGTCTAACAGTCATGTTAGGAAGTCTTCTTCACAAACCTAAGTGTTGAGAGCTATTATCATAAGGAAGCAGGGGCATAGGCTGAGTTCTTTCTCCGGTGTTAGATATCTGTCTGACAGCCCCACTCCAAAGCTTGTCTTCTTCCAAATAGCCAGTTCCTGGAACCATAGTCCTAACATGTATTTCTGGGTCAGCAAGAGTGGAAGGGGAGGAGAGAAAGGAGGGCACAAGGTTCTTGCCCCTATTTTACCCAAAGAAGTTCCCAGTTCGTTTACTGAACTTTTGGTAAGATTTTACTAGAGAAGGTTCTGTGACATAAAATGCCTGATACCAAAATATTATGCTTTAAATAAAGGAAATGGTGATAAGAAAATAAAAGGGCAGTAATTTTTTAAACTTATTTAATTATTTATTTATTTTCTTGTTTCAGAACCTTTGTTTGTTTAGTCACTCATTCCTATGGCCGGTTCAGCTCACCCCGAGGGCAGGGCTGGCGCAGCATGTGGTGCCCGGGACTGAACTGCGGTCCCTAAATCCGCCCAAGCTTTCCCAAGCAGGCGCTTTAGACCACTGAGCCATCCCGCCGGGCCCCAAGGGCAGTAATTTAACATCAACAACCCCCGTGAGTAGTTAGGTTCTTAGTAAGGTATCTGGAATGATTGATACATTGCGTCAACTTGAAAATTTAGAAGTTTAGAAGCTTAACTACAAGTGATTAAGCAGGGTCCAGGGTCCTCACTTCGAGCCTATGCCAGAGGAAGAGTAGGAGATAGTGTGGGTGGGTGGCCTGCATATAATATAAGGGAGCCAAAGAGGACCTTGAGACCTCCATAAATTGTGAGCTGAATAAACCTTTCCCTCCTTAATTTTAGGTGTCAGCTGTCTTAGTTACTCTTCTCTTGTTGCTGGGACAAATACCCAACACTCAAAATGAGGGAAGGAAAGATTTATTTAGCTCACAGTTACTAGAAGTTTCAGTCCATATTTGGCTGGCTCCAAGGCAGAGAGGCACATGGCAGACAACAACATTTCATGGCTTCAGGCAAGAGCAAGACCTAAGGGAGAGGTAGCAGCAGCTGTAGCAGCAGCTGAAGCAGCTGACTTCTCTTCCTTTACGTTGAAATGCAAAGCATCTGCCCCAGGGGAGGTGCAACACTCACACCCACAATAATCAATTACAAATTCCAGAAGCCACCAAATGACTGCAGGGGGAGACACCTATACACAAACCAAAATATCAGGTATCTTATCTCAGAAATGAGAGACAATTTTAACTCAAGTCAAAATTTTGGCCATGTGATAGCACTAGTATTAATCACTAGTAGTCTGTGAATCCTACTGAACCTTATTTTAGAATATCTGACAGGCTCTGTGATAGACTGACAATTTGTAACAGGCTTAGTGACAGATTGACAACTAGTGATCAACCTGTAACAACCAGCTGAACTGAGCCACCATGGTGGGTGTGGTGGTCCACCTGAGGATTGTTGCTGGACGCATAAATATAGCAGAAATGGAGAAGCTGTTAGGAAGCTGTCAGTTCTCTTGGAAGATATTGTCAAGGTGGCTGCTCCTCACGGTCAGAGGGTATCAGGACCTTGTTGTCTCTAAGAATGGCTATGGTTAACTGAGCATTGCTTCTTGGCACCAGAGGGGAAGAAGTTGCACTGTTCGCTGTTTTGAAGAGGCTTGCAGGACCTCCTTTTTGTTAAGGATGGTTGTGGTGCTTTCAGGGGAGTTCTGGTTCTTACTTTGAGTGCTGCATCCTAGCTCCCGTTTGGTTCCCTAAGCTTGAGAGCACAGATCCTTTATCTCACTGGCACAGACTTCCAACTTCCACCACTGACCTTTGGGCCTTTTCAGTACAGATCCTTAAAAAGAGCCTGCATGAAACATGAGCTCTTAGCCCCCAGTTGGAGTCATGAGGGGCACAGTTATGGGCTCTGGATCTTCAGCTGGACTTATGTAGGACATGCAGAATATTGTAGGACATGTAGGATGTTGTAGTACACTACCATGGGATCTAGGCCTTCAGCTAGATCCTTTTGGTTTTTAGTATAGGAACACATTTCCTGCATTCTCTTTGTATATGACTCTTTGGGTGACTATTATAAAGTGATCATAAATTACGTGTCCTATATTGTATTGTTTCCCTTGTAAACTCCTGATTACAAAAGGCTCTAAAATCTGGGAAATAATCTTAAGAGTATGGAGAAAGGGGAATAAACTGCAGTCACTCTATACTAGAAGCACTCCATTTATCCTCAGAAATGCCTTAAGAAAGAGAGGTTACACAAGCTAAGTATCATCCTCTTCCTGTAAAAATAAATGGGCAAGCTACATGTAAAATAATGAAGTTAACCGAAAGCTGGGAGGAAAGCAATGCCAATCAACACCTGAAAACCTGTTTCTGTTAAGCAAGTATGAACATATAAACATTTTACATCTGTTGCACCTATATCTGCACTGATTTATGGGGTCCAGATGTTTGTCAAGGCAACTTCCAGAATTGCTAAAGGTCAAGGAAATGAACACCATGAATTCCATGAATTTTCATCTCAATTTTCTTTAAAAGAAGTTACATGGTAGAGGCAGGGAATGATAAAAGAGGGGGCTAATTTACTTTAGTTTTCATTTTTCTTTTAAAAATAATTTGCTTCCATCCCTGCATATTAAAATCTATTTCTAATAGATATAACCATGGGATGGTTGTGTTTATTATGAGTTAAATATCATGACAAATTTTCACTGCACTGCTCTTTTCATTGTCTACTTTTTGTGTTTTTGAGACATAGTACTGGTTGGCCTTGAACTCACTTTGTAGCTCAGGTTGGCCTCATACTCACAGCAATCAATCATCCTGTGTTAACGTTCAGAGTACTGGGGTTACAAGTATGAGCAAGCCACTAGCATTATGTTATGAATAAATTCAGATTTCTTGATTCAGTAAATGTTGATTAAAAGGCTATAGTCTAACAAGAACTATGTGATATTCTCATGAACACACTAAAAAGGTCAGTCTAGAGACTTATAAAAATCAATGTATTAAAATAAAATACATTGACATATAGCATGGGTTATATCTAAAATGGCCCGCAAAGCCACACATACTTGGAAGGTATGTGGATTATGGGGCCAGTACAGTGGACTTGCTTTCAGTTGGGTCTGACTGGAAGAGGTTGGTCTTGTGGGTGGAAGGGTGTGTTTCCTTTCCAGCACCTCCTTAATGCTCTGCTTCTTAGACATCATGAGATATGCAGTTTACCTTGGACCAGGCCTTTCTAACACATCTTTCAGTGGTAGCCAGTCAGTCAGTCAGTCAGTCAGCTGGGACTAAAACTCTAGCAACAGTGAGAAAAGAAAAAAAATAAAACTCATCTACTATAAATTGAAGGTGTTAAGTACTATGTGTCAGTGTTGGGGAAAGTGACTAAGACAATGCTTGTCATGCTATGTGGTACAATGGAGAAATAAGGAGAAGCAGAGAATAAGAGAAAAAGCTAAATCTTGAAAGTAATTTAAGAACTTGCTAGACCTTTACCACTTAACAAGTAATGAAGGAATGAAAAAGAAAGAAAATGTACTAAGATGCTTGGCCACATGCCTCCTTTACACAAAGCTAAGATGACTGTGTTCTGTGAAAGCTATAATTCAGCATATGTGGACACCGGGAAAATATTTGGTATATATAGAAGACTTACTACAAAGTAGAGTAAATGAAACTTTGTGATACTGAAGGGTAAGAAAAATGGTTAATAAAATTTATGTTCAGTAGACTAAACCACCATAAAAGCATAAAATATTCTTAAATTTCTTTGGTGTCTCATGTGTAAAATGATAAAAAAAAAAAAAAAAAACCCCTAAGTGTTTAAGTTGGGCTAAAGAATATTTTTAAATAAGCATTTCTAAAAATAACTGAAGTTCTCAATATCTGCAGACCATGTTGCTTTTTGCTGCCATACAAAATTTTACATTTTACAGATGTCTTTTTACTTGCTAGAGAAATTGTGCTTATATTCTGTCATAAAAATTCTATTTTATAATATAATGTCATACTGCAGCTGATTCATATATGAATGATTTGTCTCCAAATTAGACGATAAATTCAATTAGAGAAAAATTGAGCTTTTTTTTTTTTTTTTTTTTTTTTTTTTTTGTACCTATCCTTTGGCAGCTAACATAATGTTGGACTATACAACTGCTTGATAACTATTGAATGTAACAGTACTTTTAATCACTGCTATTTCTATTCTCTGAAGTACAGCTGAATAGATTTAATACTGTGTAGCTGTCAGCTGCTATACTCCACCTTGCTTCTGTGCTTACCTTGCTAGAAGAAGGCAAATACAGTGTTTACATTTATTCAATCACTGCTGGTCTTGCCAGGAGTATAACAGTAACTATCACACTGGTTTAAGTATCAAATTCTATTACACACAAATACCTGTCACCTGGAGACTGAACTCAAAATCACTGTCAGACTTAATTATTATTAGTCTGCCCTTACTGCAAAATGAATGATCAATCTTAAATACAAGTTCACTGCCTATGTCTATTACATTATAAGTGGGAACAAAAAACAGTATCACAGATGCTATAATTTAAATATATCCCTCTAAAAGTTTTTATAATGTTGGAAACTTAACCACCAACTTCATACGCTAATGGTATTTGGAGATGGGGCCTTTGAAAGGAAATTAGGATTGGATGAGTATGGATCCTCCCTAACAAATTAGAGGGTTTATAAGAAAGGACGAAAGCTCCAAATGTGGCTACCTTGTTTTCATATTGCAACTTCATGCTCCTTGATACATTACAACACAGTGGGAAGCCCTCAAGAGACCCCCACCAGATGCTGGCTGGCACCATGCTCTTAGACACCTAGCCTGCACAACTGCCACTAAAATGAATCATTTCTTTACAGATTATATTCACTCTCTCTTTTTAAAATTACTTTTAATAAGAAATAATGTGACAGTTTCAAAACACATTAGTAGTACATTCCCAATAATCGATACAATGCATATTGTTGTCCTTCTAATAGTTATTTAGAGCACAAGATGCAGACATAATAACAAATTATTCACTCTTGAGAATTTACTGTAGTAACAGAAAATAGATCGAGAAGAAATTTAATAATAATTATTTCTAAAATAGACTTTAAATACAAGTTTGAAACACTTATGTGTTATCTCTTTTATGACTAAATTAAATGACTAATTATTTTTAATGCAGAGTTCACCTACTCCAAATTGTAATTTCTGCACACAGATGTTTTATCCACTATTTTATAAAAAGACTAAGAATTCTACCTAATCCTATCTCAACCTAGGACTCAAAAAATAAAGCGTTCACAGTAAGTAAAGTTTCTAAATACAAAAATATCTTTATTACTAGCATGAAGTAATTTTTATATGTTACATAGTAAGTTAAACACATTTAAGCAGTTAAAGGTTGTTTATAAGTAGGGCTACATTATGACATGAAGCATATGAGACAGCCCCGGTGATCCTAAAGTTCTATTTTAATACAACTGATAGGAAGATGGTCAGAATTCAGACTTGTAAACAAATGTACAATTCATTCAAAAACACAACTTATACAACCATGAAAGCAATCACTTAAAAGACCACTGCAGGATTATATTATCTCTTGAGGTTTAACTGAAACTTCAAAAAACAAAAAAGCAGTAGCTCATTAAAAATGCTTTTATAAATATGCTTTATTAAAAAAAAATTTTCCAACATTTACAAAAATCTGCAATTCCTTTTCTAGTTGGGTATGGTAGTGTGTATCTGTAATCTCAGCACTACGGAGGCTGAGACAGGAGGACTATAAGGTGTTTAAGGTCAGCGTGGACTACTTAATTTGAGACCAGCCTAAATTACCCAGCCTAAATTGTCCCAAAAAAACAAAACAAAACAAAACAAAAATATAATTTTTTCTTAAAATGAGAAACATAATTACTGCATATGAAAGTGATAAATGTAACATTTTCTTTAATCCAAAGGCAACATTGAGATCTTTTCTAAGCTAAGGAAAGTGGAGATGAAGCCAATGTGAGCACTGAGATAACAGTGATAACAAATGTATTCACATTTATCTCTGTTAAGGCAGAAAAAAACTTTTTAACTCCTGTTTTTGTAACTTGTTTCTTAAAACCTAAAAAGAAGTTCTAAATTCCACTGAAAGATGAGTATGTGGGTATAATGCTGATAACATTCTATTCCTGCTCCTGCTTTGTTGACACTTATAACATGAGCAAGTTCAGTTACCAAAGCTGCAGTGTGATAAGTGATTTTTCCTAGACATGATGTCTGGTTCTTACTGCTACACACATACACATACATTGTCCCTAGGTAAAAGAGACTAATTCTTTCCACTTGTCTGGTTTTTTTTTTTCTCTCTTTAGATGAAAAGCATCAATAGTGACTTTTCAAAATTACTTGCTTCTAAGCAATAAACTGAAAAGCTGAGAGTCTTCAGCATTGCCAATTAAGGCACAAAAATAAGTCCTGTAATCAAATGAGGAAAAAAAAAAAATACATGCTCAAACCAATTCTTCAAGATTACAAGTAATAGGAATGATATACCTGACTAGGGCCATGTTAGTACTTCTCATGTTACCTAATCCTCACAGGTAATCATGGATGGGCACCTGGAGGAATATAAGACAAAGCATAAATGTAAAATTTCAAGGAAGGTATTTTTTATGTTCAAGTGGCAGTAAGTTAAATTCAATACAATTTTTTTTGGCAGGTTACACCAGATTAAAGATACAAAGAAATTGAAATTCAAAGAAATAATGTGGGAAAAAAAGGCAAAATAGAAGTGTCCTTAAAATGAATTGATAGAGAATTTAAAAATGAACAATTATAATCAATTTACCAGAAAGTTACTAAAATTATTGATGAAAACAGTATTTGCACATAGGAATCCAAAACATGTTGGTTGAGATTGGTATGTTCCACATGTTCCACAAGGGAGAAAATTCAGTGAGAGGCTTTAGGAGAAAAGATTACAATGGGATTCTTTTGACCATAAGCTGAATCCAAAGCTCAAGAATTAGAAGTTTTTAAATGCTTAACACTAACTCTTGTCAGAATAATGAATCTACAGTACACATAAAAACAGATCTAAGGACCAGCCAGATAGCTCAGCAGACTATAAAGTGCCTGTTTAGGCAAAGTGCAGCGGCTAAAGTTCAATTCCAAGTGCTGTGCCAGCCCTGCCCCCAGACACATTGAGAT